>JAPEVW010000648.1:0-63949 GCA_027921565.1 Artemia sinica | reverse complement strand
CTTTCTCTGTTTTTATTCTTTATTCAAATCTGCCCAACTTAATAAATAAAAAAAACAAAGTTTTTTAACTGAAAGTAAGGAGCGACATGACCACTTAACAGCAAACAAAAATTCTTTCCGTATATGAACGGAGCTGTCATCCTCCTCAGCGTTTTTGCACTTTATGCTAAATTTTTATGTTTTAAAAAGTAGAATTTGTGACTGAGAAATCAAACTTTAGAGTAAAGAGCGAGTTTTGAGGAGGGAAAGCCCTTTCATATACATAATAATTATTGTTAGTTTTAACGTTTTAATGTCATTCTTACCTTCCAGTAAAAAAAAACAAATTTTTACATTTAATTTGTTGAGCGTTTTCCATCTAATGCAAATTTGAATTTGGTTCACCCGTACATGAAAACTTCAAATTGAAATTTGCATATTAATTTTGGTAGATTTATCTTTATTAGAGGGTTTGCCCCCTTAAATAATCTTACTACTTACACTAACACTGTTAGTACTTTTAAAAATTTGTTATTCTAATACAAACGACCCCCATGTTTCAGTAAATACTCTCAAGTATTCGGAACAAACAGTTTCAAACTTAGCGTAAAGAGCAGGTACTGGCCGAGGTCAGCCCACTCACATATGTAACATTTATTGTGGTTTTCAAAATTACTGAGGGTAAACCTGGCTCCCCTCAATAAAATATACCCTTCCTATCACAGAAAACTCCTCCGGGAAATTCCATCTAACATAAAGACATCCCCTCGTCAAATTTCTCCAGAGGAGTTCCATCCTCGCTTTGTGATAATCCCCTCTCGGTAATATGCTTATGAACGATTAGCTTAAAAACTCTATATTATTGCATTTATTCATTTGATTAAGACTTTAATCTCTAATCGGTGCCTACGATCACTGCAGAATGCTTCCTTCCGTGGGAAAATATTTCCCGGAAATCAAACACGCTCTAAAATATTCTTAGGATAAATCTCCCAGACAATCTTCACATGAAAAAATTGGCAAAAAAAACCAATATAAGGACCAAGTAAAAAGAGTTTTGTATAAGTAATTATGACAAATCTCCAGTGTAACTTTTCCTTGCCTCTGGAAGATCACCCCCTAGAATTTTCCCTCCCCAGGAGATTCTTCTATAGAATTCCATCCAAGAACAACTCCCTCAACCCCAAAAGTGTCTGTATACTTCCAAATAGCAAATATTTATGCGTAAAAACAATGGGTTTCCGGGGTCATATTTCGAGAAACAATACATTTTTTAGCAACACCATTCCTTATTTCAAGCAGCACTACATTTTGTAGAAAATATTTAATATTTGAATAATTTATTTGCTTATTTTCCATTTTATTTCAGGAAACAATACATTTGAGCAACACCATGGCTGATTTTTTTTTAGGTTTATGTCAAACAAAAAAAAATTGAAAGAAAATTTTCGGCATTTGAATAATGTATTTGCGTATTTTTTCCATCTCATTTCAAGAAACACTACAAATGCGTTTACAATAAAAAATTTGGTATTTTGAATCGTGCAAAAAATTGCTTATTTCCAATTCCTATTTCAAGGAACAATACCTTTTAAGCTACACCAGCGAATATTTCCTTCATCATATTTCAAGCAGCAAAACATTTTGAAGAAACATTCTTTTGTATTTTGAATAGTTACCTTTGCTATTTCCATCTTATTTTCAAGAAATAATATATTTGAAAAACCACCATCGTAAATTTCCTCATTCCTTATTTCAAGAAAAAATTCATTTTAACTAGCACCATTACATAATTCCTCATCTTGTTCTACAAGCAGCAAAACATTTTGATGAAAACAGTTTTTATTTTGCATAATTGCATTTTGCTGTTATTTTCAATATTTTGTTTATATTTTGCTTATTTCAAATATATTTTGAGTAGCCAATACGCCATCACATATTTTCTGCATTTTAGCTCAAGCAGCAAAACATTTTTGTGAAAATATATAGTATTTTGCATAGTGAATTGGCTTATTTCCATTTTATTTCGAAAAAACAAAGTACCTGAACAACACCAACAGAGTTTCCTCGTTTATTTCAAGCAGCAAAACATTTAGAAGAAAACATTTGCTATTTGAATAACAATTTTGCTAGTTCCCTCTTATTTCAGAAACATTTACATTTTCAGTAACACACATCCCGTATTTCCTCATTTTATTTTCAGCTGCAAAATATTTTGACGAAAAATATTTGGTGTTTTGAATAATACATTTGCTTATTTCCGTCTTATTCAAGAAACAATACACGTTGACCAACACCATTGCAAAATTTCTGATCTTATTTCAAGCAGCTAAACATTTTGTAAGAGAAATGTTGCTATTTTGAATAGAGCATTTCCTTACTTCCCCATCTTAGTTCAAGAAAAACAATACATTTTGAGCAACATACCTCTCGTATTTCCTCATCTCCATTTCAAGCAGAAAAATATTTTGATGAAGTATATTTGGTATTTGAATGTTGTATTACTTATTTCCCTCTTATTGCAAGGGAAAAATACATTTCTTCTAGCTACACCATCACGTATTTCCCTCTTCTTATTTCAAGCAGCAAACCATTTTTTAAGGAATATTTGGTAATTTTAAATAACGCTTTTGCTTATTTCCCATCTTATTTCAAAGAAGCAGTAGAGTTATATATTACCCCCCCCCCCCTAAATGTAAATCTTCAATTATATTGGTGGTGTCAGTGACCATATTAGATTCATATCCAATAGCCAAACCCCTCTCAATTTCGTATAAGACACTGATGAAGCCATAAACATTAATTGCATATAATTCGCATAGTTTGAAAGACTGGTGCTTGTGCTCACACAAAAAACGTTCCATTTATGTAGGCAATGATTTGACTCTAAACAAATTGTGTAGTACACAATTTTCATAGGATAACCCTCAGCTGCACTTGGTTTTTATTGTTAGATTTTTTTTTTTTGACAATGACGCGCAAATCTATAATTGTTTTATGTATAAATGTATGTATGTATGTATATACAAAAAAAACATGAGGCGATGGGAAAAAAACAAAAAAAAACGAACATAATCATAACAAAACAACAAAAGAAACACAAATAAATTAGCCAAACTTAAAAAAAAAAAAACTGGCAAATTAAACAAAGAAAAAAAAGTACTTATATATGAATCTCCACGAAAAATAATTATAAAGAGATACATCTTCAGGATTTATCAGCCCTTCTTCGTCAAACATACTTAGCCAAAATTCCTTAATGCATTTTAACCTCGTGATCCTACAATCCCTTCCACCCACTTTCTATCTGCCAACACACTAGCTAAAAAAACATTCAAATCTCAGATCTGCCAGTTCCTTTCAATTCCCCCCAAAATGAAAAACTATCTCATCATTTTCTCCACAGATCGGACAAGGGATAGGACCCCTAAATTTCTTGTCCCTTTCTCGCAAATCAATCGACCCTCCCCTTAAATTCAAATACCATTTTATTTCTTCTTCCCCTCTCAACCACAACTTGAAATTAATTTACTCCCCTCACTTGTCATTCACTGTACTATAACAGACTCAGAGATCCCGAGGCCTCCGTCCGAGCCTGCCACTGCTGTATACCTTGCTCATTTAACGTTCTTTTACCTTATCAACCTCTGTATCCGAATTCAATCCTGACCCTTCATTCCAAAAATATGAATATCCTACTTCATCTAAAAATTTCTTAATTTCATTTGTGGCCACCCACCTCTATTCTTATGCTCCAACAAGCTAAAATAAGCTTCTTTCGCTAGACTATTTTATTTTCTTAAAGTTTTTATCCAAAATTCACCAGTCTTATTAACCTATCATTTCTTAACCCTACACTTAGTCCTAAATCCCCCTCCAGTACAATATTTTGAGTAGATTTATGGGCCTAAAAACTGTCTTAAAATAATTTCTTTGCATTCTCTCCAACTCTCCACTTGTCTCTAGAACCCCACAGCTCACACCTGTAATGCATAAACGGGAGGAGTTTAGTCCTCAATAAATATTTATGCATTGCTAAGTCCCTAATCTTTCCAACCTCACTTTTTAAAAGTTAAACTCATACTACACCATATTTCTCTTTTGTACTAAATACTTAACATCCTGTGCATATTTACCATATCCAAAAACACTAACTCTAAATAAAGATGAATTTTTTAATCTCGCTATAAAATCACCTTTAGATCTAAATTCATCATCTTTCCTTATTTTTCCACCTTTCTAAAAAATTACAATTACTGTTTTCTTCTTATTCAATTCTAAACCTTTTTTTTTTATATCAAAATATTCCTCCATTATGTTTAATAGTGTTTGACATTTCTTTTGCCAATTGTGCTATGAGAGCAATATCATCAGCAAACAAAAGCATACATATTTTCGAAACACTTATCAGTACTTCCGGAGCAACTTTTCCTTTCTTCAAGAAATCAACTATATCATTAATATACACGTTGACAAAAATCGGTAACAGTAGGGCATCTGTTTTAAAACCTATTCGCGTCAAAATTCTCCTGGATACCTTACCTAGTATTCTAACAACTAGGCCAACTGAACTATATATTTCTACATTAATATTGCAAAATTTTATAGGCGATCCGATCTCCAAAAGTCGCTAAGTCTATCATAGCACTGATCAGAATCATCAAAAGCCACTCTTAGTCCAGGAACCCTACCTAATTCCTAACCACTCTTTTCATGGTTTTCTTTTCGAAACTATACTTATGGGCTATGATAAATACCTGCTCTATTGCACCCCTTCTTTCTATGCCCACTCTGCTCATTCTATTTATTGATTTTCCGAAATTCCTTCTAGCCATTTTCTAGCCGACTACCTACGATCTTACAAAAATATTTCTAACTGTGGGAGAAATCTCTATCATTCGGTAATTCGAGAATTCTTTTGCTGCTTCCTCTTTATATAATAGTAGAGCTATAGATTCTGTACATTCTATTGGCCAGCTGCACAAAAAAAGTATGTGGCTGAAAACGACAGTTAAAACGGGGTATGCATACTTGTTTTGCCTTTTTTCCATAATCGTAGTTAGGAATTCCGTTCTCTACCTGTAGCTTTTTCTTTAGCTGATTTCATAGCCCTCCATATCTCCTCTTCCGAAATTCGGTGCTATTAATTTCGTGTCTCCTTCTGTCAGGGGTCCAAAAGGTATAATTTCTGTTAAAATGCTTTGGAGCTCTTCTTTCATTCGGTTTACATTTACCGATTGTGGCCTGAAGTGCTGTTCCCCCACTTTTCAGGTTCTAAAAAACATGTCTCGTGTGCCTCTCCCTTCAGCGACCAAGGTACAGCTTTCCAGAATTGATGTGCGTCTTTTCCCTGAATTGTTTCATAAGTTCTTTTTCTTTCTTTGCTGCTTCGCATTGTTTTTTCTCTCTTGTCAGCTTCTTTATACCGCTTTCAATTCTATCTGTAAAATTCTTAAATTATTCTCTATTCCTTGTGGTTGGGATGAGCGTACTTTCCTCAGTTTCTCTTTTACAATGATTAATCAAAAATTAAAAACTGTTTTCGTCGATTTCTCCTCTTTCCCTAGTTCACATAACTGCCTCAGCAATTCTTCTAAATTACATACTGCTTCACTTAGTTTGCCCACTTGAGGTAACTCAATATCATCTTCTCCATCTCTTTCTCAAATTTTCGTTTCCTACATTGACCTTAAATAAATCTTCATTATAAATATCTACTGCTCTCTCTATTTTTATATTTTTTCTTAAATCTAGTATCCTATCCTCCAAAAACCATTTCTATAACCCTATTATTCCGTTGACGATCTTCTGCTCTGATCTCTAACAGCAATGGCAAATGATCGGAACCAACTATTTCCAGAACCTCGAAATCCACAAAGCATGACAAGAGACAACCATCAACTAAAATATAATCAATTAAACTTGGGTTCTTACCCGACAGAGAAATATAAACTCTCCTGTCCTCTTATCCTTTCCAACCCTCCCATTAAACCAAAACCAAACCATACTCCCCACCAAAATATAAAAGCTTACTTCCCCAAGTGTTCTTTCTCCTTTCCTTGTCCTTTTTATGCCTTCCCCTTAAATTCTCCTAACTTTTTTCTTCTTGAATTGAAGGATGTGCAAAATTAAACCCATCACAAGTTTCACGTTGTTCTAAAAAAATCAGCCGTGTACGCATTATAATCCCCATCAATATAAATCCCCATGCGCGGGTACTTCAAACGTAGAGCAGCCATTTCCTCAGACAGAAGTTTCCAAGTATCTTCGTTTGAATATGAGATAGACTGAGGCAGTAAATAAACGGCACCTAACATAATATACATTACTGAGCAATTTAAAAGAAGCATAATCCACACATTATTATCAGATTTATTAGGTAGCCTTTTAACTGAATCAAACGATCTTTCTTTCAGAAACACAGGGAGGCTCCCGCACGTTCTACTATTTCTGCTTTTTTTTTTCCTGCATGCTTTATACTCTTCATATCCCTAAATATTCACACTTTCCTCTACACTTTTCCACGTCTCTACAATACCCAGCACGTCAAACTCGTTTGTTTGTTTAATCCTTTCCAACTTTTCACTTGTGATGCCTTAAATACTCTATTGACCAAACAAAAACGTTCAAATTGTTTCCCATGGCCCGCAAGTTCCTATTTTTCACTGTTTTTTTTTCAGTTGCTCTTGTTTAACACTACTATTGAGGCTTAGATCTCGTTTATTCAAGTTCTGATAGTCGTTATCTTCGCCCTCGCTCCCAAAATCAGATTCGAATTCTGACACAACAGTCTCTATTGATAAGGATCTTATTTTTTTTTCGTCTCCTGATTGAGACCAAAAACTGCTTGTTCTTTCTCTCTGAGTTTGGGAGCTCGTTCTCTATGCTGGATTGTTTGCGGCTTCTACTTGGGAACGTCAATTATATGATCACACTGTGTCAGTTTCTCTATTATACTCGTAAGTGGTTTCATTAACTATTAACTACATTCTCTTCCACTTAGGTTTCAGGGGTTCTTGGTGCGTGCCTCTTGATGCATCAGTTTTAATTTGTTTCTAATCTCTCGTTCTTCAGGCGAATAATCCAGAGTCACAAACGTTCATTCCTGTCCAAAAACTCTCCCATTGCGCGAAATAATGTCACTTTGATACGCATTTGAAAACCGAACAAGTATAGGACGTGGTCCCGATTTTGATGGCAATCTGAAAACATCCTGTAAATTGCGAGATATTAATTTGGGGCACCCTTCTTGCAAGATAATGTGCTAACTCTTTTTTAAAAGAAATATCGGCTTTGATTTCCTGCAACCATAAATTACTAACTTCTTCCTTCAAGCTTCCCTCTCTTGAATTCGTATACAGGAGTCCTGGAGTGTACTTAGTTTCTCTGTGTTTTGGACTCTAGTTTTTACTGAAGATATTTCCGATTTTATTACTGTCATTTCAACTCTTAATTATTGGATAAATGTTGTATTGCCCCTCTTGCTGAGTTCTGAGCCTCTTGCAGGCTATTTAGCTTCAAATCCATCGCTTTTAACTTTTTGGACAATGTGTGAATCGATGCTAAAATAACTTCTGTCATCTCTTAGCCTACTAAATAAGTAATAAAGCGAAAATTACTCGCAAGGAGAGTACCCTGTTTGCACGTATTTGTGAACCCTGTTTGCACGTTTACTATTTCTCAGGTGGGATAACCTTCAAATACCCATAAGTCACACTTTTTTGCGCACTTCTTTCGACAGAAAATAATCAAGTCTTTATTACCCACAGCGAGCTTATCACTTTCACTAATCTGTTAAAGTTAACTATTTCACTTATTATGAAACTTCTACTATTGCTGAATTAATTAAAGTTTCTGGCAGTGAAATAATGAAATTCCGAAGTGAGTTTTGAAATGTCTTAAAACAGGTGCTTTCGCTTCGAAGACTGACTGAACACTGAATAAAATGTTGAAGTCAAATCTGTGAAATAGTCTTCATAGTCTGGGACCCAACCGAAGGAATGTGCTCTATTTCAGTTTGTGAGTGGTTAGTGAAATGACCAAGATTTTTCTGTACCAAAGGACAGAGCATGACCTACTGATCTCGGGAAGGCCCGCTATACCGGTGTCAGACGCTGGCATCAGCAGCTATAGCAGTTCGAAGTTGCCTTCTCGCTTCTTTTTTCTCTCGGCTAGCAACGCCATCTTGAGAGTACAAGATACATGCCCTAAGTAGGAAACGCTATTGTCGAGGGAAAGTATCTGGATAGAATGATCCCACAAAAGCCAACAAGCTAATTTCATTATCTCATACATCCAGCATATACGAGTATTTGCCAGCGTGTTTCAGGCTTCATCAGTGATTTATCAAGTGTAGTGTATCTAGCAAGCGTAGCCTAGTATTAGTAGGCTATAGCATAGTAGTAAGCTATAGCATAGTAGCCTAGTATTTCAGGGGTTGACAACCTTTTGCATCAGCTTCCTGTTCAGTTCTGAGCACAGTTTATAGAATTAAGCATAGATATTAAATATTTTCCCAACGAGCCGAAGGTAATGATCTGGTAAAGACAATTTCAAAACCGGGTATGTTTCTCATATTTGCGTTACATGTTCTCGAGTGGTGTTTTATATAATACAAAAGTACCACCAATATTCAAGGGTGTAGGGAGGGGGGGGGGGCAGAAGAGGGCAGCTGACCCCAAGAACTTCAAATTTATGTTAGACATTAACGAGAACTTTTCGTATGTTGGAATTTTTTGTTGGATGTTACCTGGTGGATGGTTTAAAAAAGCTGGAAACAAACAGAAATTTCCTAATATCGTTTGGAATATCAACATTTACGTTTCGACTTTCAATATTGATTTTCGGTCCGATATATAGATAGGAGACTGGCCCACGATCGGCTGGTTTTAACTTGTTTAATTCTCTATGAGTGATTCAAGCGATAAGAAGTTGCTGAGCATGCCAAAGCAAAAGTAACTCATTCAATACCATCCTTGAATATGACAATTAGAAATACTCCGCCATTTTTTTCCACCTGGATACCTCTCTATCCAAGCGGTCAAGAGTGCCAACCCTGGGCCCCCCGGCACTGGTTCGGCCGTCTCTGGCTTATGTTTTGCCACCGACAAAAGAAAAAGAAAAGTGACCAGGGAAGATTAAAGCTTTTTTTTCGGCTATAAATTAAGAACGAATATGGTCAGCATAAAAAACTGCAAAATGAATTTCATTAAGGTTTAAAAAAAACTAAAGAGCATTAATTTCTAATTATACATTGACTGATCAGCACCAAAAGTAAGCCGCTCCGTTAATCTTGGTGTTCTACCTGTCAGTGGTGGCAGTTTTATTTCAACTTCTGTCTTTAAGACAATATCCATCTTGTCAGTTAGCGCAAAGTCTCTTGCTCCAGTCTCCTTCCAAAGTGGACCTTAAGTTATTCAGTTGCTACTTTTTCAAATGTTTAGTTTCAAGTGTCTTGTGGTCTGAACATGTGTTTATATAGACTTCGCTCCAGGTGGTTAAAGAAAGCTCCTTGACGGTGACGGTTAAAAGTAGTTGTCCGTCATGGGCTTGTACTTTCTGGCGTTTTTACTGATAGAGTTTTAAGCTTCTATGGGAATACAGTTGAAAGCATATCAGCTATCGTTTCAAATAAGTTTTTAGTCCTTTTTCTTGTTCCTCTGTAAATATTCATCGTATGTTGTAACAGGGTGTAAGGAAACTTAGATCCAGCGTCCAGACTTTTTAGAGGGATATTCAGCTTCTCAACTTTTTTTTATGTTGTCTTGCAGCGGTCCTCTCTAGGGACAGCCCTGGCACTTTTTATAAATCCTACTGACTTCTTGTAGAATAAGACAGAAAAAATTGCTGTTTTATTTTCTTCTGGATCACAGCCGCCTTTCTTTCTTTTCTCTTCTGTTTTTACTTTTAAGCATTTTATTTTGGATGAAATTTAACAGGAAAAAAACGGAACTTCAGTTCACCTACTGTTCTGACAGGATTAAAAAACAACCCCAGAATTAACGCAGTTTTGGTTTTAAGCTTGCCTTCAACCTTTTAATATGCTGTTTACACAGCCTTTACAAGTATAGCCCACTTTTGAACACCTTGGTACGGCATGCGGAATTTACCCCAGGTATTGTGGCCGAACATGGGAGTTCGCTATCCCGAAGGATGAAAAAATACTAACAGCAAACTGGTGAAGATGGCACGTCTCGGAAGCTGCCAAAAACAGGCAAATAATAAGAGAATACAATGTGAATTTTCAACGCGAGTTTTCTAGTATTCGTAATTAGGCGTAGGCTTTCAGACAAAATTTAACAAAATTCCACAGTCAATCACCTTAAAACCTGATCCAATCTGGTATTTTTGGTAAAAGTATTAATTAAGGTCAGACATTTTAAAAACATACACTGCCATATGTCAGAGCTTTTATAATCCACCAGAAGCCCCATAGGTTCTTATATTGAAACTGTTTGCTTTGGCTAAGCGTGGGCCAGTCTCCCCTATACCAATTTTGATATTTAATTTTGCCCAACTGTAAACTTTTGAATTTGAATTCTTAGAAGAAGCTGTTATCTAACCATAATGTGATTTGTATCAAATCGCTTTTGTGGTGATTATGTTTTTCTGGAAATTGGAAGTTGGATAGTGGGTCGCTTATATTGTACTGTTGCAGGAAAAATAGAACATGGAAAATTTTAAAGGCCGAGTTTTAGCGAAATATAGAATGACTAGTTTCTAAAGACCTATATTCAAAGGACCTCAGGAAGTATTAGCAAGACCCCTCCCCCCTCCATCACAGAAGTGGATGCCCCCCTCTGCATAAGATGCTGCCTACGTTCATGCCAATATTCTTATATGCATGTATGTATTTACAATGTTCAACTATATATTCTGAAAGTAACCAAAATTTTGAAAGCTTTAGGGTCAAATCTTTAGGATTGAATCCAAAAAGTAGCTGGAACTTCTAAGGTCCAATTTGAAATTGGCGCTTCTTTCCCTTGCATTTGGTTATAGCAACAAGCAATGATTTTGGCACCAGATTGATCATTGAAAAATGATATCAATTCAAGAGCTGTCAAGCCAAAAATCTGACATGAAAACTGGTATCCAAGAGCCTCTCTAATTCTTGGAAAATCATATGAACTGTGCTTCTCCAATAGGACTTCTAGGCTTTTGGATTGTTTTTCATATATTCCATCTAGCCAGTACATTTTTGTCCATTTTTTTTGTCTCAAAAACACGAATAAACATGCCTATAACAAAAAACAATAATATAAAGGGGTGGCTTACGAACTAAAGCATTGCCTATTTATTGTTATAAATTTCTGGGTTATCAATTCTGTTCATAAGAACTTAAGGGTTGTTAAGTAAAAAAGAAAGACATTTTTTAATTCAAATGTCTGCAGAATAATACAGAAAAATTAGGTTTGACTTTCTAGTTTTGGAATTACTGAGAACGAGTGACTGCTATTTTAAGTCACTTTTTGCAGAGAAAGGCGTATCTATGAATAGAAAGAAGGTAAGAGGGTTTAAGGTGAATTATTTCATGAAGATCAAAATAGAGTTGGATATGAACAAAATAAATGTATTCTGTTAGCTTGAGTGTGGATAATATATTTATATTTGTCTATTTCTTTTCCCTGTTTTTTATTCTTTATTCAAATCTGCCACTTAATTGAATAAAAAAAAACAAGTTTTTTTTAACTGAAAGTAAGGAGCGACATTGACACTTATAGCAACAGAAATTGGTCTGTATATAAACGGGCTGTCACCTCCTCAGCATTTTTCACTTTATGCTAAAGTTTTTATTGTTTTAAAAAGTAGAATTGTGACTAAGAATCAAACTTTAGCGTAAAGAGCGAGTTTTTGAGGAGGGGAAAGCCTCTTTAGTATACATAATAATTGTTGTTTGTTTTAAGTTTTAATCTCACTTCTTACTTCCAGTCAAAAAAAACTTTTTTTTACGTTTTTAATGTTTGAGTGTTTTCCATCTAATGCAAATTTAAATTTGGCTCACCGTAAATGAAAAATTAAAAGAAATTTGCTTATTAATTTCGGTAGATTTATTATAAAACGAAACAATAATAATAAAAAAAAAAAAAAAAGAGAAAAACGAGGATTATACAAGCCAGTGAAACATATGAACTAAAATGCAAATATCTCGGTCAAGACCTCCGCTTGACCGTCCTCAGTGCAGGATAATAACATCAAAATTACTAATAAAACTCCATGGATACGATAAAAAAAAAAAAAAAAAAAAAAAAAAAAAAAAAAAAAAAAAAAAAAAAAAAAAAAAAAAAAAAATTAAAACCTTGAAACGAAGCGCAACTAAAATTTGAAGACCCTCTCCATGTAACGGTGAAAGGGTAACTGAACGAAAAAAAAACAGTACTGAATGGGAATTAAATTTTTTAATTTATACAGAGCATTTTTAAAAGCTAAACGCTTTCCAGGTAAAACATCATCAGAGATTAGGTTAGGTTGCAAAATGTGATTTTTTTTAATATTTAAGTAAAAACGATCAGAATTAATTAGTTCATTATAAATGGGGCTTAAATAGGTTTCTCCCGTGTCTCTATTGAGAGCAACCTTTCGGTGAATGTACTTTTTTTTATCTCAACTGCCTCCCTGAAAACTTGGATGAGACCTTTAACAGGGGCAATAATGGAGGTGTTATCGAATAAAACGAAATGGTGCGGGTTGTCATACACATGCTGAGCCAAGGCGGAATCAAAAGTCTCAGGCCTTTGGCATAGCTCCATAGCTTTGTCAATTGAGGACCTGTGTTCCAACAATCTCTCCCCCAATTGCTTATGGGTTCTTCCAACATAGAAACAGCCGCAAGAACATGGAACCCTATAAACACCACTGCCCAAAATAGGGCTTGTTTTATCTTTACCACTGTTAAAATAGTTCTGGATTTTATTAGAATTTTTGATTTATTCAGTGTGTAAAGGGTTCCCCCCTCCTAAATATCTTGCTCCTTACACTAATAATGTTAATACTTTTAAAAACGCTTGTTATTCTAATAAAACGACCCCATCTTTCAGTAGCAACTCTCAAGAATTTGGACAAACAGTCAAAATTTAGCCCTCAAATGTAAATCTTCAACTGTATTCCAACTATATTGGTGGTGTCAGTGACCATATTATATTCATATCCAATAGCCAAACCTCTCAATTTGGTATAAGACACTGAAGTCATCAACATTACTTATATATAATTCGTATAGTTTGAAAGATTGTTGCTTGTGCTCACCACAGTTCCATTTATGTAGGCACCGATTTGACTAAAAAATTGTGTAGTACACAATTTTCATTAGCTGCACTTGGGCTGTTACTAACCCCTCAGCTGCACTTGGTTTTTATTGTTAGATTATTTGAACAATGACACGCAAATCTATAAATGTATATATGCATGTATTTCTACAAAAAAAACCATGAGGCGATAGGAAAAAAAAACAAAAAAACAGAACATAAACATAAAGAAAGAAACAAAAAAAAACACACAAATAAATAGTAGAAACAAAAAACTAGAAAAAAACACAAGCAAGTTAAAAAGAAAAAACGTACTTATATATGAATCTTCACGAAGACATTTATAAAGAGATATATCTTTCAGGATCTATCAGTTCTTCATCAACATACTTAGCCTAATTCCTTAATATCATTTTAACT
This sequence comes from Artemia sinica, assembly GCA_027921565.1. NCBI lineage: Eukaryota > Metazoa > Arthropoda > Branchiopoda > Anostraca > Artemiidae > Artemia > Artemia sinica. The sequence goes on along the minus strand of JAPEVW010000648.1, from coordinate 50,309 downwards.
CGTGATCCTACAATCCCTTCCACCCTTCTTCTATCTACCAACACTAGCTAAAAACATTCATTTCTCAGATCCACCAATTCCCCTTCAATTCCCCCCAAAATGAAAAATATTCTCATCATTTTCTCTACATATAGGACAAGGGAAGAGCCCCTAAATCTCCTCTTTCATTCCCCAATATCAATCGAACCTCCCCTTAAATTCAAAATCCATTTTATTTCTTCCCCTCTCAACCCCAACTTAAAATTAATTTCTTCTCCTCACATGTTCTTCACTGTAATATACAGACTCAGAAATCCTGAGGCCTCCTTCCGAGCCTGCCACTGCTGTCTACCTTGCTCATTTAACCTTTCGTTTACCCTTATCAACTGCTATATCTGAATTTAATCCCTGACATTCATTCCAAAAATACGAATACCCTACTTCATCTAAAATTTTCTTAATTTCTTGTGGCCACCCTACCTCTATCTTATCCTCCATCAAACTAAAATACGCTTCTTTCGCTAGCCTATTTTTACTTCTTAAAATTTTCATCCAAAACTTCACCATTCTTATTAACCCATCTTTTCTTAATCTATTTAGTCCTTAATCCTCCTTCAGTACAATATTGTGAGTAGATTTATGGGCCCTAAGAACTATCTTAAAATAATTTCTTTGCATTCTCTCCAACTCCTCACTTTCTCTAAAACCCCAAGGCTCCCACCTGTAATGCATAACCAGGAGGAGTTTAGTCTGAATAAATATTTATGCATTGCTAAGTCCCTAATCTTTCCAACCTCATGTTTTGAAATTAAATTCAAGCACATATTTCCCTTTTTGTACTCTATACTTAACATCCTCTGCATACTTACCATTCCAAAAACACTTAACTCCTAAATACACGAATTCAATTAAGGCTAAAAGGAACATAAATTACCAAAAACAGGCCAAGGGCTAACACCCCCTAGGTTTGCTAACGTATAGTGTCCTTTCAAGCACTGTGTTTTCATTTGTCATATAAAAAAAAGAAAAAAAAATCACCACATTAACCAAGATCACTAAAGAATTAATGAAAGTAGATAGGCTGTATATCATATGATAATATTCGTTTTTGAAGTTTTGGAAACTTAGGATTTAAGAATATTATAAATAGAAAACCTTTGAAATGTATTTTGTTTTGAGTGCAGTGCAAATGACACTCTGGTCTTAAGAAAGCTTAGTGGCGTTAAGCCTAACATTGTTTGTGGCAATATATAATAATTTTAAGTTTAATTTAACTCTTTTATTTTAAATTCTTTATTGCAATTTCTGGTCATTTCAGGTTTTTTGTTCATTGATAGATATTTCTAGTATGTTTCGTTATTTGTTGTACTCTATGCCTTGCGTTGTGGTTCCTTTAATACATGGATATAAATTAATGTTTGTTTTATGCACGAAATGTTCTTTTACTTTGTAGCAGATTGTCTCTGTTGTAACTTAGCTTTTTACTTTTCCTTGGATAATTTCTTTAAAAAAAAACTTTCTAAAATTCTTTTTTTATATATTTAAATTGACAATAAGTTTAAATTTCTTAGTCACTTTTGGAATCAAGCAGCTAAGGCACACAACATCCTTGGTTTGATCAAGAATTTTCTGACAAGTCACCAACCTAAAGTTATCAAGAAGCTTTACACAGCCCACTGACAAGATAAACCACAACACAAAACTACAAAAATATTCCATGTCATATTTTCCAAGGACAAAATTCAAAAATGCACTTTGAAACATCAACAGAATGTAACACCGATGAGAAAAACCATGACACAACACTAAAAAAAATATTCCATGTCATACATTTCAACGAAGATTTTTCCAAAATTCACTTTGAAACAAAGTTTTTATAGAATGTGTTGTCGTAGAAACTTCAAAAAGGGCCCATTCGATTAGAAATTACAATAGCTAATGCCGTTTTTAATAGTTGAAAGTAATTAGACGGCAACTAACACCCTTTCCAAGCTACCCATTTCCCCAAACACATCCAATAAAAATTTTGAGATAGCCATTTTGTTCCAAGAAGTTAAAGTTCATGAAGTTATACCTTTGCGCAGGACACTCCCCCCACAGTCTTCAGGGCAAGGGTTATAAGTTATGCCCTGGGGGCATATAAGTTTTTATTGAAATCTTTGTCGTAGAAACTTGAAAAAAAGGGCTCATTCGATTGGAAATTCAAAGGTCTAGTGCCCTTTTTAATAGTCGAAAGTGATTTAAGGGCAACTAGCCCCCCTTTCCCGCTCTTCTTTTCCCCAAACAAATGAAATCATAATTTTTAGAGATAGCCATTTTGTTCAGTGTTGTGAATTTTCGGATAGAAATTATGTTTTTGAGGAGGACACTCCCCAACAGCCCTCAGGTCAAGGGTTTGTAAGTTATGCCTTGGGGGGATAAAAGGTTCTTTATAGAAAGCGTCGTCGTAGAAACTTCAAAAAAGGTTAATTCGATTGGAAATTGAATTGGCTAGTGCCCTTTTTAATAGTCGACAGTGATTGGAAGGCAACAAACACCCTTTGCACGCTCACCATTTCCTTTAACATATCCAATCAAAATTTTAGATAGCCATTTTGTTTCACGCCGTTTAAAGTTCGGGAAATTATACCTTTGTACAGGATACTCCCCCCACAGGCTTCAGGGCAAGAATTATAAATTATGCTCGGAGGCATATAAGGTTTTTATTGAAAGCTTTGTCATAGAAACTTGAGAAAAAAGGGCTCATTCGATTGGAAATTCAAAGGGCTAGTACCCCTTTTTAATAGTCAAAAGTGATTTTAGGACAACTGACCACCCTCTCACGCCCACTTTTTCCCCAAACACATCCCATCCAAATTTTTAGATATCCATTTTGTTTCACGCCGTTTAAAAGTTCATGAAATTATACCTTTGTACAGGATACTCCCCCCACAGTCTTCAGGGCAAGAGTTATAAGTTATTCTCGGGGCATATAAGGTTTTTATTGAAAGCTTTGTCATAGAAACTTGAAAAAGGGCTCATTCGATTGGAAATTCCAAGGGCTACTGCCCTTTTTAATAGTCAAAAGTAATTGAGGACAACTGACCATCTCACGCCCACCTTTTCCCCAAACACATCCAATCCAAATTTTTAGATAGCCATTTTATTCAACGTAATTGAATGTTTTGGAAATTAGGTCTTTAAGAATGACAACCCCCTCCCCCCCCCCCCAAAATCTTCGGGGCAAGGGTTGTAAGTTAGGCCCTGGGAGCATGTAAGGTTTTTCTAGAAAGCAATGTTGTAAAAACATCGAAAAGGGCTCATTCAACTGAAAATTAATAGGGCTAGTTCCTTTTAATAGTCGAAAGTGATTGAAGGGCAGCTAACCCCTTTCTTATACCCAGGATTTCCCTAAACATATTCAATCAAAATTTGAGATATCAATTTTGTTCAATGTAGTCCAAAGTTAAGGGATATTAGATCTTTTAGGATCATAACCCTATCACAGCCCTCAGTGCAAGGTTGTAAATTATGCCCTGGGGGCATGTAAGGTTTATACAAAAAGTTGTTGAATAAATTTCAATAGGGCTCATTTGAATGGAAATTTAAATTGCGCTTTTTTAATAGTAGAACGTGAGTGGAGAGTAATTAACCTTTCTCACGCGCCTACCATTTCCACAAACACATTCAATCAAAGTTTAGAGACAGTCATTTTGTATAACGTAGTTTAAAGTTCTTGAAATCATGTATTTAAGGAAGACAAACCTTTAGAATCATCTATAAAGCCGACTTTGAGTCCGAGAAGACTAAATATTTTTTGATAGTCGAGGTTTTGCTTGAACTACCTAAGTGCCTCAGTTATAGCTTTTATCTCAGCAGTCAGAATGGAAGATCCATTTGGTAGCCTTGTACAAGTATTCAAAGAGTACAAAATATGGACAAAATTTGGCTGAAAATGATATATTTTCTGGTGCTCAGTGGACATATTCACGGAACAGAAAGTTCTGATAAGGTATTTTCTGGTCCCTGAACAGGGACCTGAAAATTCCCTGTCTGTTGAACTTGGTAGACTATTTTCTATAGGCCAATTTGGTAAAATAATTCATCCCCTCCTGTCATGGAGTAGTCTTCTTTTAGATTCCTTATTTGATATTGTCTCCAATGGGATACCACCAGAAGGATAATTTGACAGTGCATATATATTCAAATCTTTAAATTGGCCAACCATTTGGCCTATATTAAGCCTAGGAGTCCAGCTGGGCATAAGGAAATATATTAAGAAAACAATTTTTACTCCATAGCCTAATATGCAGAATAATCCTAGTTAACAGGTTATACAGGGGGAGAGAGCCTTTATCTTCACTCCTTTCCTTGTTTTTCTAAGAAATTCATCAATTTCTTAGGATGTGTATATTCATAGAATATATACCCTCACCCCCCTAATGTGCAAATATATACCTAGAATTGCATCCTCAATCTAAATATACATTCATTTGCATCACAAATGAACTTTACTTCCATATGGGATAGCCTACCCCCAGATGGCTAACTTGACAGTGTATATATATACAAATCTTTAAATTAGCCAACCAGTATTTTATGCCTAGGAGTCCAGCTGGACAAAGGAAACATTAAGAATCAATTCATATTGCATAAGAGAATAATCCTAGGCTAGCTAACAAATTTTGCAGGGGGGGGCCTTTACTTTCACTTCTTTCCTTGTTTTTCCCAGTTTTTCTAAGAAATTCATGAATTTCTTAGAGCCTATATATTAACAGAATATATAACCCCAGGTCAATATATACCAAATCATATTATTGAGTTAGGACTAAAGTGAATACACCATTTGATGCCTTTTTTTATGCTGATTACGAATATAATAAGCATTTCTATCGGAAATGAATTTCAGCCCCCCCCCCCCTATATATGCCAATTCAGGGTTAGGTTAGGTTAGGTTGGGTTAGGTATAGCCTATATAGGGGGGGGGGCTGAAAATTCATTTCCGATAGAAATGCTTATTATATTCGTAAATCAGCATAAAAAAAGGCATCGAATGGTGTATTCACTTTATTTGAAACTCAATAATATGATTTGGTATATATTGACCCATACTTTAGCCTGTAGACCCATACCTGAAAGTTTCATTTTCCTAACCTAACCCATTTCCAAGATAGCCAAAAGTAGCTAAAGTAGAATTTTACCGAATTGCAAAATTTCTGACTTCAGCACCCCATACTCACCCCTTTTCTTGATTTGGAATTTCAAGCACAGGCTGATTAAAAAAAAAACAAGCGATATTCTTCGATAATCTATATATTAATTCTCTAAAAATAGCCACTAGAAGTTTACAAGTTTCTTGTAAGTCCTCGGTAGTATAGTGGTCAGTATCCCCCCCTGTCACGCGGGAGACCGGGGTTCGATTCCCGCCGGGGAGGACTTTTTGTGAAGCCTGTTTTTTTTGTTCAGGATCATTTATCAACATAATTAAATTGTCAGATATTATTACAAAAATTGACTAAAGATATTATGACACATATGCTTCTAAAGTAATGGATTTTCACTGAATATGATTGCAAGATTGAAACGGGTAAGTAAAAATGAACGCAAACCTGGCTCAAATAGAGGGGTCACCCACCCACTTTTCACCACCTGGCGTGCATCTCTGAACGCCACGTGTACCTCACATTTCTACCACGTATGGCGCAGTCCTGCAGCGTCCAAAACGTAAAGAAGATCAGAAAAAAGAAACAAGTAGAAATTCTTGATAAATAGAGTAACACAAACAGAAATAAAATTGTCGATCAACAATTAAATAAATCAAGAAATAAACTTGTACCATTTGAAAAACTATTTTCCGTAAATAAAACGGTACTTGTGCATTGGGCCCACAAAAGAAATCAAGTTTGGTTAATGCTAATCAAATAAAATAAAATAAGATGAGTATATAATAGCTTAGAAACGAATTTGCGCTATATATTTGCACATAAGGGGGTTGGGGGGGGGGTAAAGGATAGCATATATTAAATGCGTAACCTAACCTAGGTACCTACCCCCCCCCCTAAACCCAAAAAACAATAGTTTAAATATTGTAAACGTAATGAAACGTAATTGCCAAAAGAATTTTATTCGGTGTTCCCAAAGAATTCTCCCTCTCAAAGACTTTGTCTCTAGTGGTCTCAAATAAGAGGTTTTTTTTTACCTGCAGTTTTAAGACTGATTTCTGAGCCAGAACATATTTCACAGGGGTTAAAACCTGGTACCCCCCCCCCCTCCCCCAACAACCTAGATATGACCCTGTGTACCCGCATAATGATTAAAAGTAAATAAAAAACAATGTATAATACACAAAGTATTGATTCAATGGTTAGTTTACCGTGTTCACAGTGCTAGAGCCCCCCTCCTCAGGTTGCGCGCATCCTTAACAAGCAATAAATTTCTAATAGAAAATCTATTCTAAAGTAAGTGAAAGTCCATAAAAATTAATTTGATTTAAAAATCCAATAAATGATTATAATTCATAAGTATAAAAATTATAAACCGCATTCAATTTTGACGAAAAAGAAAGAGTCAAGCAAATGGAGTCAAAACTCAAAATGTGTAAATATGTCAAGGTGACAAGGCAAAAATGTGGGCTTACTCTTATTACCTTAAAGAGGAAAAGCCTAGCCATGGGTTCTTGAAACACAGCTTCTTACAAAGCTGAGCGTCTATATGGAGGAGTCGCCCTAAAGGACATTCTACAAAAGCCGCCACTTGATTCTTCAAGACGGAGGTTCAACATATACATCAAACTGGCTAAAGGACTAACGACATTTCTAACTAACTAACAACAACTCATAGCAGCTCTAAGCCCCCTGAGGTAGAAAAGGACACGAAGTCTCTTCTTTCCTCTCTATTCAAAGTTTCTCTCTCTGGCCTCTCCCATTAAGTTCCCACTTCGTTTAAATCCTTTATTATAACCTATCTCAAGGGCAAAACAGGGGAAGGCAGGGAGAAGTTAAAACCCTTCTAGAACATCTAGAACATCTCCCCTTCTAGACGAAGCATCTCCGAAGAATCGAGGGACTTCACTGGACTGACTTTGTTTGCAACCAGAGCCTCCTGTCACGTACGGCACAAACTCCTTTCTCGACGCAGCTCGCCCAGCGTACTGTTCGGTGGTACGGCCATCTTCTTTGCATGTCACGCGACGCCCCAGCACGGGTCGCATTCGAGTTCGACCCCACCCTGCACGGATGGAAGCGACCAGAAGATGCCCCACCCCTCCACAAAGTGGAAAGACAAAGTCGATGAATTCCTTGCCCTAGCCCATATCCCGGTGAAAAAGCTGCGAGCCGGGCAAACGATAGGTCAACCTGGAGGCACCTGGTCTCATCGTTCTCTACGCCGAACCCTCGGCAGGAGCCTCAAGACAAGTCAAGTCTTCTAGAACACCAATCAAACAGTTCGTGGTAACAAACTGTAAGTAAGGCGTGACCCGGCCCAATAGTAACCGAAACTCTAAAAAATGGAATTTTGATACCAATAGATAAATCAAAAGAATCAAAGTCTTATGCCGATTTCAAATATATAAGTTTCATCAAGTTTAGTCTTACCCATCAAAAGTTACGCGCCTGAGAAAATTTGCCTTATTTTTGAAAAAAGGGGAGAGAAACAACCCCTAAAAGTCATAGAACTTTAATGAAAAATCATACCATCACAGTCAGCGTATCAGAAAACCCTACTGTTGAAGTTTCAAGCTCCTATATTCAAGAATGTAGAATTTTGTATTTTTTGCCAGAAGAAAGATCACGGTTGCGTGTTTTTGTTTTTTTTTCCCAGGGGTCATCGTATCGATCCAGTAGTCCTAGAATATCGTGAGAGAGCTCATTCGAGCGGAAATTATAAGTTCTGGTGCCCTTTTTAAGTGACCAAAAAAATTGGAGGGCAACTTGGCCCCCTCCCTCGCTCATTTTTTTCCCGAAGTCACCCGATCAAATTTTGAGATAGCCATTTTGTTCAGCATATTCGAAAATTTAATTAATATGTCTCTGAGGATGACTTAATCCCCCACAGTTCCCAGGGGAAGTGCTGCAAGTTATAAACTTTGCCAATTGTTTATATATAGTATTGGTTATTGGGAAGTATACAGGCGTCTTCAGGAGGAATTTTTTTTGTGGGGGGGGGGGGGGGGGAGGGGTCGGAGTAGGGTTACGGGGGAGAATCTTTCCATGGAGGATTTTTCCTTGGGGGAAGGGACATTTCTATGAAGGAGGCACCGGATTTCCCAGCATTATTTAAAAAACGATCAGAAATAAAAAAAAAACAAGTTTTTTTCAACTGAAAGTAAGGAGCAACATTAAAACTTAAAACAAACAGAAATGATTATGTATATGAGGGGGTTCACCCCCTAGTCAATACCTCGCTCTTTACGCTAAAGTTCTTCAGTACTTTCAAAAGAGCTATCTATTCTAATTAACCTGCCTTTGTGATTCAGGGGTTCGTGATTCGAACAAAATTCGAACTTTCGCGTAAAGAGCGAGGTATTAACTAGGGGGCGAACTCCCTAATATACGTAATAAAAACATACGAATATAGAAATTCGTTACGTAAGTTAATTCTTAAGCTACGTCAGAACAAAATTTCGAGAAAGCCATTTAGCCAAAAAAAGGAAAATTAATATGCGAATTAATATGCGAGAAAGCTATTTTGCCAAAAAGGAAAATTAATATGCGAATTTCGTTTTAATTATTCATGTACGGTGAGCCAAAGTCAAAGCTGCATTAATTCAAAAACGTTCAGAAAAAAAACAAGTTTTTGTAACCGAAAGTAAGGAGCGACACAGAAATTATTCCGTATATGAAAGGGGCTGTCCCCTCCTCAACGCTTCGCTCTTTACGATGAATTTTGACTCTGTCTCACAATTTTATTTTTTCAAACGATAAAAACTTTAGCGTAAAGAGCGAGGCGTTGAGGAGAGGACAAACCCCTTTCATATACGGAATAAGTTCTGTTCGTTTTAAGTTTTGATGTCGCTCCTTACTTTCAGTTAAAAAAACTTTTTTTATTTGATCTTTAATTTGCAATGGGTAACATGAGACTAGCTTCAGTTAAACAAACCTTTAGTTTGACAAGCGTCAAAGAATTTCTAGCTGCTTTTTGCCTACCTTTTTTTTATTTTTTTTTTTTTGCCTACAATTTTTTTTATTTAATTATAAATAGATCGGGCAAGATTTTCCAACATTTTGGAAGAAAAGATACTTTTATTGCAAAAGAAAACTTTTAGTTTTCAAACATAGCCCAAAGTTATATAGCCCCCCCCCAAACAAAAACTTGTGCGGGTACTCCTGACCTCTTCCCTTCGAATGCAAGGACGGCCTGATTTCTCTTTGGTCGCAGTAGGGTTGCCAAAAGACAGGATATTCGTGATGTATCTTTCTCAAAAACAACTTGATTTTTTCTCATAAACGACTGGATAATTTTTCCTGAAATTTGCTCATTAACATTTTTTTGGCCTGAAAAAGGATCTAGGTAGGTCTTGACTATGGTAAAATTCTTTGAGATTCTCAATTTTGACAGAAAATATTTCAGTTGATCATTCCGAATTAAACTTATAGACCATCAATCAACTAAAACAAAAAGAAACAGAAAGAACAATTGTCATCTTTGTAATCAGCTTTGAATTAATGCTTTGAATGTGTGAAGGAAAGAGCACAATCAGAAACTTGATGACACGATACGCTATATAGAAAAGAATATATTATAAATAATCCATGATTAAAAAGAAAGAAACAAAACTCACAGGCTGGCAACGTCCGAAGCAAACACGGACATTGCACTGGAAGCTTTTGCTATCACTCGATGGGAACTTGAAAGCATTAAAGGAGGCTGCCAGAGTTCCATTTTCCGGGTCATAGTCCCAGTTACCAAAAACAGCTGGGTCTTTAGGGCATCCATTTTCGTCGGTGACTTCATACTTGGTATCATCACCATCTGCATTGCTTGTAATGGCGTAACATGAGCGAGCAAATCCTCCGTATATACCTTAAATTAAAGTATGAGGGTATGAGGGTGACTCAAAGAAAAATGTTTGAAAGAAAAGAGTTCACTGAATGTCGTAATTCACTGAAGGCCAAACGCTTGTTGCGTTCGTTAGCTATCAAAATTTTGTTGGGTCATTCGTTAAGTGAATTGCATCTATCAAACGAGTTGAAAACAAACGTGTATTAAACGCGCGTAGTAAGGCCATAGGGAATCCCGGTCCTACATTCAATCCTACAAGAATATGCTCAAAAGTGTGCACAGTCCCGGTCCTATATTCAATCCTACATTCAGTCCTACGCCTGAGGCATGGATATGTGTGCAGTTTAACCAGTATATTGGCTTACCAGGGTCATTTATCTATTACTAGGACGGTACATTGGTTTAGCAGTCGGCTTTTTAATGAGGTAACACGCATTTTTTGGGGTCAAGCGGTGATATAGCGGTGGTTAGTCTATATGGTGTAACTTGATTTTTTGTTTTTTTTTTTTTTTTTTTTTTTTTTTTTTTTTTTTTTTTTTTTTTTTTTTTTTTTTTTTTTTTTAACTTGGCTACGTATGATATACTCGAGCAAAAACCCTATAAGATGTCCACACACTACATTCCATTCTTCATTACGTTTTAAGACATTGATTATAGTACATTACATTTTATTAACTTTGAAAACAATGGATTCCTCAATTTTCAATGTGAGTACAATTTCATTCTATATCTGGTATTTTGGTTAGGTTATGTATTTAATATAATGTGCTCATGGCGGCCCCCCCTTCTAATTCCTATGCTTAGCAACTAGATGAATGTGAAAGCAAACTTTATTGCTTGTAACAAAAGGGCAAGCTTCAAATATATATTTAGATCTTGTTGGGGTATAATTTAGCGATTTTTAAGGAAAATATCTCCATCGCTTCCAGTAAATTCTTAAACTTTGTTGCTAGATAAATGTGAAAGGCCCCCTTTTTACATTCCGTTTCCTTAATTTTACAGCTTTGTCCTTCCCACGTGGTCACATGCTATAGTGTCATTCAATTAATTTGTAGCCCTTAAAAGGGCTGTTGGTTAATTTGGGGTAGGGCCAAAGTTAGATTCACTTAAGCCTTTGCCGCTTTTTCAGTCTTCTTGGGTAGAAGGACTGCTTGAATGTCGGGCAAAATGCCTTGGGCAATGGTAACCCCCGACCGGAGCTTCTTCAGTTCTTCGTCGTTTCTAATGGCAAGCTGAAGGTGACGAGGAATGATGTTACTAGATTAATATGAAATGGAAAGTAAATCTTTGTTACTAGGTTAATGTAAAATGGAAATTCCTCTGAATATAAGAATTCTTAAACTTTATTTAGATTTTCTTGGGTAAGAATTCTTACTAAAGGTGGAGGTAAAAAACCCCGTCGCCCCCCTCCTCATCAATTGTGGATAAAATAATTTTGGAATAAATAATTTTGGAAATTAGAATTTTGACTTTTTCTGCTCTATTTACGAGATTTCAGACATTTCAATTCTTCTGATAGCAAACTTTATTGCTTGTAACAAAAGGGCAAGCTTCAAATATATATTTAGATTTTGTTTGGGTATAATTTAGCGATTTTTAAGGAAAATATCTGCATCGCTTCCAGTAAATTCTTAAACTTTGTTACTAGATAAATGTGAAAGGCCCCCTTTTTACATTCCGTTTCCTTAATTTTACAGCTTTGTCCTTCCCACGTGGTCACATTCTATAGTGTCATTCAATTAATTTGTAGCCCTTAAAAGAGCTGTTGGTTAATTTAGGGTAGGGCCAAAGTTAGATTCACTTAAGCCTTTGCCGCTTTTTCAGTCTTCTTGGGTAGAAGGACTGCTTGAATGTTGGGCAAAATGCCTCCTTGGGCAATGGTAACCCCAGACCGGAGCTTCTTCAGTTCTTCGTCGTTTCTAATGGCAAGCTGAAGGTGACGAGGAATGATGTTACTAGATTAATATGAAATGGAAAGTAAATCTTTGTTACTAGGTTAATGTAAAATGGAAATTCCTCTGAAATATAAGAATTCTTAAACTTTATTTAGATTTTCTTGGGTAAGAATTCTTACTAAAGGTGGAGGGAAAAAAACCCGTCGCCCCCCCCCCCATCAATTGTGGATAAAATAATTGTGGAATAAATAATTCTGGAAATTAGAATTTTGACTTTTTCTGCTCTATTTACGAGATTTCAGACATTTCAATTCTTCTGATAGCAGCGCATTTTTCTTTTTCAAAAATTCTACCTCTGTTTCAAGATCTTGATTCCGGATTCGCTTCTTTATTCTGTAATTTCGAGCAGCTTCCTTATTTCTTTCTTTTGAACTTTTCAAACATTCTTGGGATTTTTTTTTTCATGCTAAATTTTGCCTTTTTTTTTAAGGAAGAGAATTCTTGCAATTATCCTCCTCTGGAAAAGAAACCAAGGTGGAACGAAACCACGTTGATGCAAGCCGCAAGGCCATCCATCATCAAATATGCTGGTAGAATTACACATGCTTTGGACCAGCCAATGGCCGCGAACCTTTTAATGCCAGGGCCCTCTAACGCCACTGTTACCTCTACGCAACCTGGGAGGAAATTAAAAAGAGAGTGGGCTGCTTCACATAATGCCTCAGCCCAGCCTATTCAAGATCGTGAGGTTGAACCCCTTCATGCTTTGCCAGGGAGTTCAGGTGTAGAAGCCCAGTCAGAATTTGTAAGTATATATATATTTTTTTTCTTTCCGTATTTTCAAAAATAAGGTATATTTTCTCAAGCGCATAATTTTGATGAGTAAAACTTAAATTTGTTTCTAAACTATTCCATAATAATAATAATAATCCTATTTCATTTTCTTTCATTAACCAAATTGGCAGTATATAAAAGAATGTTTATAACACTGAAGTAGCTTATCATACATTTCTATAGAACCTTACCTGTAACTTCTCTTTTAGCCAAGATGCTTTTCTTATGCAAAAATCCAATTATTCCTTTAAACAAAAACTAACTATATATAAAAAAAACAAAAAAAAAAACTATTCGCTATTTCACAGTTGGCAACCACTCTTAAACTGGTATATGTTATTGCGCTAAGCTCTAGCACACATCCGGGCTCTTATCAAAATGTCCCATCAGTATACCTGAATTTTTTAATCCGCTCGAGAGACATAATTTGAATTTTATGTGCTCCGTGCAAAGTGAGCTTTAAATAACAGGATGTCTACCTTCGATAAGCAATTAACACAGGAAAAAAGGTTTTTTTTTAATAATTTCCAAATATCTCTTCACAGTGATGTCAAAAAGCATTATTTGGGCGAACCCATTTCAAGCAATTATTTTCGTTGAAATAGTTAGGGGGCATTTTAAAAGATGCTTTCGAGAAAGAATGTGAGGCTGTTCTATTTGAACAGTGTTGTGAAGTCCGATATCCCAACTCGAAAGGACATCGATCCTCCTACCTCGAAGGAAGCTCCCGGTTCCCAAGGGTCCTCCCAGGGGGGGGGGGGGGCTCTAAAAAGGACCATCCAACATTTTAATTGTACTTTAATTGTTGATATGGATGGAGAAAAAAAGTTCTTCTCTCTTACAATCATTTATTTAGCCCAGGTCAACTACATCCACAACTTCAAACAAATCCGTTGGCAAAAGACATAGGAAAATTCGGATTATTGAGAAAGTAACACCACCAACCGCCGACGTATGGGATTCGTGTCCATTAACCGAACTTGAGGAGCAAGTGTTCATACAGCATACTGCGTCGGTTGAACGATGGTCGAATTTCATTGAGAGTTATATTGAAGAGGGTCAAGCACTAGAATTGGACCCATATTTCGCATTTTTATTCAAAAAATTTTTGGAATAAAACCATTAGTTTTTTTTATCATTCTCTTGTTCTAACTTACCCTCTAAGAATAAGACTACATTTTCCTGACTAAAACAATATATATTTTTTAACATGTTCAGTTGTCATAATGAAAGACATATGGCAATGTAACTTTTTTTCTTATTCTTTTAATTGTTCAGGTGGTGGTGGGACAATGACTATGATAAATTGACATAGTTTTTTAACTATATAAAAAAATAATGGTTATTTTACATAAAAAAAATAAAACTTTTTTTTTCTACAGATTAAAGATATAGCACCACCACCGACACCATTGAGTGATGAAGCAAGTGTATTTACAGGACCAATTCTGTCACCACCAACAGAGCTCAGTGATGAACCTACACTAGTTCTAGAGGATTTGGAGTGGCATAGGGGGTTCCTTAATGATGTTTTTGGGGAAATGGCTAGCCTAGATGACTTAAGCTGTGATATTGACATGCTTGAGGATCCGGAGTGGACAGATAGTTTTATGCGTGAACATTTAGGTGATGCTACTAGTGCATCTGAACCGGGTCCTCATAACGAAATTCCATCACAGGACAATACAGGCTGGCTCGACCAATTGTCCCCAAACACCTTGGAATATGTACTAGGGGACCTCATGCCACATCCCCCCAATGTGATTGAACAGACTGGGAGTGGTGGTGTTATTGACAATTCCCTGTCACCCTCCTCCACCATTCCACTTAATGATATAGATAGTAGTAGTAATACAACAGCAACAATATCCCCTCTTCCGGATTTTTTTCTGTCCAACTCTGCCTTGCAACACACATTGGTCTACAGCGCCCAATTCGGTGACCCCTTCAACTCTCTAGTGTCGGGGGATATAATAACAGATCCCCTGGCCATTACACATTCATATACTGATAAGATTCGAGCCATTCTTGAACAACAAATGGGGGTGTGGGGAGTCGGGGTCAGTTTAAAAGCATCAATAGCACTAAAAATATTTTTTTTAATGACAGTGCGGGTGAGATGTATTCGAAATACTTGGACACAGAGATGTTGGCAATTCACCCGCATTTATCAAATTATGGGGAGGTTTTTCTAAATTGGGCTAATAGTATTCAAAGTAAGTGGGAAAATTATAACGAGGGGGGGTAGTGGATCTGTGGTTTTATTTATTGAAAGTTTAAATGTTAAATATGTAGGTTTAAGAAGGATTTTATTGTAAGAGGTGGGCATGGGGGAGGGAGGGCAATTGAATTAAAATATCATTCAGATTTAGAGGGGTGTAGGGGGATACAACGAATCTATTTCGATACGAGGCTGCAGTGTTTCAAGTATGCATTTTAATTGCAGCATACAGACCACTTAAAAAAGATGCACTAAGAAAAAGTTGGATAAAATAGCAGTTAATGGTAGGGAGGGTTCAAAGTTCCCAAAAGTAGATTTTAATTGTTTAAATGGTCAATATCCCGTGACACTAAAAGGAATAGATATTTTTGAGCGGGCTAATGCACATTTAAAGATTGGTGTCACGGTGTTACAGTATGAAACAGAATTTGAAGAGGGTCAGCGTTCCGATAAGAAGGGTGTATTATTTCCAGTGCGGGCTCCTTCAATTGAATCAGTAGAACACTGGGTGTGGCTTCTATACACCCCACCCACAGACTCCGATTCATTGTTCATTTCAATCCAATTACGGATATTAGTAGGGTTTTGAGTGAGGGTAAAAAGCGGGATGGTGTGTGTTATTACTGTCCAACATGTCTCTCAAGATTTCGCTCTGATTTAAAGTTAAAGCATCACATGAAACACTGTAAACGTCATGGATACCAGGCTGTGGAGACGGTAAGCGGAGATAGAGCGATCTTACGTTTTAAAAATTTTCAAAACACGCTCCTGCAGAGCAATAAGATCGCTTTGGACTGCGAGGCTAAGCTGACAGACGTGTGCGATCCGTCAAATTCAAATCGTGTTAAAATACATGAAGCCATAGGGGTCTCTTACGCTCACGCGCAACGAGATTCCAATAATACCATGCAAGTGTTGGATGTAGTTGAGATGTTGAGTGACTGTGAAGACTGCATGCGCTCGGCATTGGTCAGTCTAATCAAAACAGCTAACGGTGCAATTTCGCGCCTTCGTTATACAAACTATCCTATGCTCCTATCACCAGATGACATAGTGGCCATTAAAAATCGTAAAATGTGTTGGGTTTGCAAGGGAGAATTTGATGATGGTGTTGGGAATGGGGGGAGGAGGAAGGTGATCGACCATGATCATTTGTGGCAGGAAATTACATCGGGAGGGAGTAACTTTAGAGGGGTAGCACACCAGTCATGCAATTTAAACGTTAGACAACAATATTTCGTACCTGTTTTTATACGCAATTCCAATTACGACTTAAAGTTTGTTCTTCCGGCGTTGGCTCGCATTGCCAAGGGAGGAGTTGTAGATGACGCATGGATAGATGGTTCTTTTTCATATAATATCATACCCAAATCATCGGAGAAGCTACTGCTGCTAGAATTCATGTGGAAAACAGTTGACAAGGGTAACACGTGCCTGAATAAAATCCGTTTTTTAGACTCTTTCAGCTTCTTCCCCAAATCTTTAAGTCAATTGATTCAGGTGCAGAAAAGTGACAATTTTGATAGCTTCCCCCTCCTCAAACAGCGCTTCCCCGATGATGAAATGTATGATTTATTAACGTGTAAGGGTATATATCCATATGATTATTACAACTCTGGCTCGAGGCTAGATGAGGTGTCACTACCGCCCATTGAAGCTTTTTACAATTCTCTTACTGAGAGTGAGTGCACCACTAGCGACTACGAATTTGCTAAGAGGGTTTAGGCAAAGGGCGGGTGTAAAAATGGGTGGGATTATTGTAAACTTTACTTGGCCAGTGACGTACTCACTCTTCTGGACATTGTATGCAAAAATACGGATAAAATCTATGGGGAATTTGGGTTGGATTTAGGTTATTATTTTTCCACTCCCCATTTGGTGATGGACTTGATACTTAAAATCAGCAAAGAAGAAAATAGGTCTGATCGCCGATGTGGATCAGCATCTGTTTGTAGAGAGATCAATGAGGGTGGGTATGTTTTTCACGGGGATCGTATCATGAAAACTGATCCGAGTAGACAGCATACCGATGAAAAGTCGGACGCAGTTTTTTTGGATATGAATTCTCTTTACCCATCGGCAATGTCTCACTACTGTTTGCCGTGTGGCAATTATAAATGGCTTAACAATCCCTGTGCTTCGAATTTCCCTACATTGCCAGTGTTGAGGAGAATGGGGCACAGGGATGGTTTTTTTGAAATTGACGGTGAAATACCCATGGAAATCCATGACTCGGTAAAAGACTTTGTTTTTTTCCGTGCATAAATAGACCGGTGGGTAGGGACTCTCTGAGCCCCTACAATTTATCTTTAGTAGAGGACGGGAGTATGCACTGGGTACCTTCAAAACAAAAACTAATTGCCGACCTCAACCCGAAACAGAATATCGTTGTTCATCACGTGCTATTGAAATGGATGGTGTCCAATGGTTTCAAGGTCACAAAGATTCATAGAGCCCTCCAATTTGATCAAAAGCCTTACATGAAAACGTTTATTGACACCTTTGTCAGTAAGCTTTCACAAGCGAAAACGAAAGTTGAAAAAGAAGTCTATAAACTCATTTTGAACTCAGCTTTCGGTAAAATTTGCGAGAGCGTACGACACAGAAGTCGATGTGACATTGTAACCAACCCCAAAGATTGTGCTCGAATCATTGCGGATCCAAACTTCACATCGTTCACAATCATAGACTCCAATATGGTGTTCCTACATCGCAAGAAAAGAAACATTGTATTAAATAAAAATATTGCAGGCGGAAGTGCAATAACTGAAATATCCAAGAAACTCATGTTGTCATTTTATTATAATGTATGCAAGGTACAGTGGCCGATTGAGGGACAATTTCAAGTGTATTACGGGGACACTGATTCACTCCTGTTAAAAGTCAAAACTGAAAATCTATTGAATGATTTGGAAAATGGCGAGTACATTAGCTCACGAATGGACTACACTAACTGGGACGAATCCCTCTACCCAGAGCTAGTGAAACGCCAGGCCCAAAATCAATTGTTAATGCTAAAATCTGAAACGGGTAGCGATCTGATATCCAGTGGTGTGTTTCCTGGACCGAAGGTATACTGTGTGGAAACACACGGCAAGGATATCAAAAAAGTTTGCAAGGGGGTACCTACACACATTGTAAAAAATAATTTCGACATGAGTGTGTATAGAAACTGTGTGGAACGTAGTTTAGTGCCAAGGGCGAAAGTCATGGCGATTCGCTCTTTACAATTTAAAAACTACACAGTTAGAGTTGAGAAAAACGCCATGTCGGCCATATCGGACAAAGTCTATGTACTTGAGGATGGTGTGAAGGTACTACCACACGGTCATTATTTAATTTCAGACCGAGTTGAATGTATAGAGTACAGAAAACAACTCGGTCTAAAAAAATTAACTTAAATTCACTAAAAAAAGTATAAATTGGGTGGGAGGGTTTTTTTGGGTAATTAGGTTTTTTTTTTAATTCTTTTTTTTTCTTTATCACAAACAATTTTCAATGTGTGTGTGTGTGTGTGTGTGTGTGTGTGTGTGTGTGTGCAAGGCAGATCAATTTCCACTATTTAATGCCAGCCCCGGCCCGGGCCAACCGCAGCGGGCCCCCGGCGCCCGGCGCTTCCCGGCCCGCCCCCGGCCGCCGCCCCCCCCCCCGGGGGGGGGGAGGGGGACCCCAAAATTTAAAATGCTGTAAATAATAGTGATATTTCAAGTGCTTTATTCAATAAATGTTGTATTTTTTATAAATAAAAAAAAGTGTATCTATTCAAGTGTTTTTTTTTCTAGTGGTTATGTAAATGTTGTATTTTTTATTATAAATAAATTAAAAAAGTGTATTTTTTTTTTCATGTTTAATGTGCCTTTTTTAAATGTAGTATTTTTTTTTTTAAAGTATTGTTACTTTTTTATGTTTAATAAAAGAAAATATTATTCTTTTTTTGTCTTCTTCTCATTATTATTATTATTATTATTATTATTATTATTATTATTATTATTATTATTATTATTATTCTTGAACGGAGTAGTAGTAATAGGGAAATTATTTAGTCACTAGACAGCCATAGTCTACAGTTAGTTGTCTAGGTGAACTGTTGAAGGGAACATGTATCAATTTAAAACACCATTCAGATCGTTTCTGTGTGGACCGTCAATGTCGGGCAAAACAACACTCTTAACTAAAATAATTAAAAATTGCGATAAAATGTTTGTGGTAAAGCCAAAAAAAATCTACTATTGTTACAGTATTTGGCAGGAGTCATATGATAAAATAAAAGCAATTGCCACGACGGGGTTGGTGCAGATACAATTCATACAGGGACTTGATGTTTTCAGCATTATTGAACCAAACTCTTGGTTGATCATTGATGATCTGGCTGAATCTATTGAACAATGGTCCCAGGAAATGCTACAACTGTTCACTGTTCGCTCTCATCATGAACAGATTTCCGTTACTCTGGTTCTACACAATCTCTTTCATCAGAGCAAATGTATGCGAACACTTGCATTGAACTGCACCTACTATATAATCTACAGAGTTGTTCGTGATTCTAGCTCGCTAATAACTCTCAATAAACAAATCTATCCAGGAGCCCCCAAATTTCTGCTCTCAGCATACAATCAGGCAACTAATAAACCCTACGGCTACATCCTATTGGATCTTAATCAAAATACACCCGAGGATCTGCGTGTAGTCACAGATATTTTTGACAATGAAATTACAGTATATCTCCCTGTGAACACTAAAAAGACCTATTAGTTGCTATGATGACACTGAAGAAACTACATGAAAATAGACATTTGTTTTCAGTTCTAAGCACTTCAAAACCTCCGCTTAGGAAAGCAATACTCAAACACGGTTTGACAATGATTTCATTAATCTAATATCCGAACTTTGTTTAAATTTGATCGAGGGTAATGTTCAAGTGCCAGAAGTAGTTAAGCAACAGGCAAAGCAACATCGTTCCATTGTACGTACATTGGCCTCTAAAAAGAAAGGAAAGAATTTTAAAAGGAAACGACTTCTTCAGGCGGGCGGTAGCTTTTTCACACTTTTACTGCCAATAATTGCAGGACTTGTAAACAGTTTTCTCTAAAGAGAGAGAGAGAATGGCAAAACCCTATAAATTGAATCCAATAGAACTCGCTCTCTCACCCGTCGAACACTTTGAGAACAATCTGAGTAAATTCCTTGACAATGAAAATATTGAGGATGATAAAAAACTGCTTTTACTTCAAGATGCACTTCGCCGAGTGGACAAACACAAGTCCTATCGGTTGAAGCCCACTGCTGCTGCTGCTGCTGATTCCAAAAAAGAGTCATCTCCTCAAGAGTCTGCTGCTGCTGGAACACAATTAAGGAAGGAGGAATTGGATTCAATTGTATTGAAAATTGGAAATCTAATGCACCACTCATATCGTGAAGAAAGTAAACGACTCCTAACCTATCTCTTGGAAAGTGGTCAAGATCATATTCAAGTTGAGAGCAATGGGGAAGGGATTATAATTCGGGGCAAGAGCTATAATCTTATTGATTTAATCTATGATATGGTTACAAATCGTAAAGGACTATTATCATTTGACACTCATCTATACAACTTTCTAAATACATTAAACTTCCCCAAAAGTCTTATTGGCAATAGACAAATTCTAAAAAAATTAAATGAACATGCATCATCATCATCATCATCAACAACATTGACACCATTAAAATATGAACTTGAAGAAGAAGAAGATTTTAAATCATTTTGGAAAATACTAGCACACCGCTGATAGCTAGACAAAAGCGAAGACGTATCAAGTCAACGTCACCACCACCACCACCACCAACAACCAGTATACAAAAGGGTAGCGGACGTTACACAACGTGCTTACGTTCAAAATGGTTGAAGTTCTGAAAGGTGTTTATGAAAATTGGTGAGATGGGGAGTTTAAGTTCCCCCACCACTCTTTCCAAAGTCACTGGTGTTCACACTAAAAGTGTACAAGACTATCTACAAAATGAATCAAGTTACACTCTGCATAGAAATCATAGAGTTCGTGCCAATCAATATCGAAAAACTAAAGCCTTTTACCCATTGCATATAATGCAAGCAGATCTCCTGACTCTAGATGAGCTTCAAAGACGTCACAATACACCGTACAAGTACATTCTACTTGCAATCAGTGTTTATAGTCGTTATGCATATGCAATTCCATTGCGATCAAAGAGAGGTGTTGAACTTGCTCAGGCCTTTGAAAGTATTCTCGAACAGGATTCATATAAAAAAATTCAAACGGATCGCGGTAGTGAATTTGTTAATCCCCATGTTGCAAAAGTACTAGAGAAATATAGTACACTGCTCTATCATAGTCACAGTCCTATAAAGGCTGCAATGGCCGAACGATTGATAAGAACTATTCGACTTTTAATTTCAAGATATTGTACATTGAAAAATACACCGGCTTTTATTCATGATCTTGATAAAATCATGTTGATTTATAATCAACGACCTCATCGATCATTGTCCAACTCTACGCCAACGGAAGTTCATCATTCTGATCATGTTACAATTGACACCTTTCTTAAACAGTATTCCAATGAATCGTCGGCTGTCAAGAAGAAGAAGAAAAATAAATTCAATGTTGGGGATACTGTTCGAATTACTAGAACAACTAATGTTTTTGAAAAGGGGAATTATTTGTGGTCCATGGAACTTTTTAAAGTGGCAAAAATCCTAGACACTAAACCCATAACTTATCGCCTGCGTGATACCAAAGATGAAGAGATTCTCGGCGGCTTTTATGACTATGAATTGCAAAAAGTTAAAAATGCTAGTGAAATCTATCAAATTGAAAAGATATTAAAGACACGTACTCGCAGGGGTAAGAAACAGTTACTTGTTCGGTGGCTAGGATACAACTCTGATTTTGATTCTTGGATCGGTGTTGAAGATATTGACAATGCCCCATGATTTCTATGTAACATTCATGTCCAACGTTTCCGATCCTCTCTACAATGACTTGAATACGACAAGTGATTTTTGGACAAAACTTTCCCCCGCCATCAAATTTGACGGTGCATATGAAGTGGCTCTTGTCGACTGTATTCTCAAATATACCTATGACATCCTGAGAAAGGATCGTGTGTATGATATAAAAGTTATACCATTTGATTGGACTATGAATGGGTTGGGCTATGTCGACTATGAATGGGTTGAAGCACTTAAATCTAGTGACTATCCACATGTCAAATTGAAATATATTGAATATGATAATATGGGGGATTTGTGTCGTACAATCAATAGAAAAATCTCATATCGCAGGAATGGCACATTCCATTTTAATTATTCATTGGAACATGATAGGATTTACATTAGCTCACCTGTTGACACTGAAACAATTATTCTCAATGATAATCTGAGAGATGTTCTTGGCTTTAAACAGAATATGATCAATGGGAAAAATGCTGGCACCGTTTACGGGATGGATCAAGTTATTTTTGCTGATTATCCACCTGGTTTTGCCTCGGACTCTTGCATATTTCTCTATGCATCCTTTGTGGAAACATCGAGAGTCGGTGATTCAAATGTCCCCCTCCTACGTGTTCTTGAACGAAAAACAACTCATGAACTTGTTCATCACTATAATATAAAGCATCTTCAGTATGTTCCTGTAAACACTTCATATTTGGAACTCTGTCAGTTAACACTAAGAAGGGAATTGGGTGATCCTCTAGCAATAACAAAGGCGTAGCAGTGATTACATGTCATTTTCGAACCCATTGTCGACGACAGCACAATCACCTAAAATGAACAATAGGAGAATTCCATTTGTCTGTCCCGATATCGATTGCTATGTTGGTGCTTTGAGTCCACGTCAAACAGGCAATGGATTGGACTACTACAAGGGGCGTACTACAATGTCTGGCTATGGTCTTGGTAGCTGGTTTGCTAGGCTATTTTGTTCTGCACTACCCCTTGCCAGATAATATCTTGTACCTGCTGCATCAAATTTTGCTGCCTCCACACTACAGGACTGGGGGTCGGGCAACAATTTCAAGGAGAGTGTTAAGGAAAATATTAGATCTTCAGCAAGAGGCGTTGGTGAGCAACTAAAATCTCGACAAAATGGGGAGGGTTGAAAAGGATGCGTTCAGGTCATTCACTCATCAGTCTCCACCCAGGCAGGAAGCAAAGGACATCAACAAGGACTTTGAGGAATAAAACAAGGAAGCCCGATAAGCAGAAGAAGAAGAAGAAAAAGAAAAAGATTGTTAGATCAAAGAAGGATTTCTTCTCTTAAGATGACTTATCTCCCCCACAAGGAATCATATCCATCAATTAGTTCCTCATTGAATCTATTCAATGCTGAAAATGTTGATGTCAGTGTCAAGTATGGCTACTATGAACAATTTCACCCCCAACAACCCCTCTCGAAAATATACACTTTCAAATATTTTCCAATGAAGACTATTTCATTGATTTGTCATCAACATTTATTGATTTAAATGTTGTGGTGAAGAAAAAGTCAGATAATACAACTCCAAATGCCGGCGATGGTCTCTCCTGCGAAAACTGTATTCTACACAACCTATTCAAACAAATTAATGTATTTATTAATGGAACATTGGTGAGCACTAGCAATAATTTATCAAACTATGCAAGCTACATACAATTTATGATGATGACACCAAAGGCTTACAAGGAGTTGAGAGGACAATCATTGGGCTATGAATATCGATCAGGTGTTGATACTGACGGTGAGTTGACTACTGCAGTGACCCAGGAGTATCATCTAGTTGGAAAATTAAATCATGAGATATTCAATATATCCCAATGGCTACCCCCCAATGTCAAGATTGACATAAAGTTACAGATGGCCCCATCGAATTTCATTTTGAGAAAAACACTTCCTGCAGCACCCGATGCAAATGTTATTATCACATCGGCAATTCTCCACGTCCGAAAACAACAAGTTATGAGCTCTGTTGCATTGGCAGTGGAGAAGCTAAGAGCCAATGGTAACAACATTAAACTTCTTGTCCCCCATACGATCACCAATCAACGTCACATTGCCACCGGCTCTCGTAGCTATAGCGATTCATCATTTATCAATGGAGAAATCCCATCAAAATTGGCTTTGGCCTTTGTGAAGAGTGGCAGTGCCGTTGGATCCTGGACTGAATCCCCCCATGATTTTAATTTTTTTGATCTATCTAGCCTCGTGTGCAAAGTGAATGGTATTCCACTGTACACTCTATCATTTGACAAAAAATCCTATAGAACTCTGTACGAGTTGACCATGCAATCCCTAGATCATGACTCTCAACTATTTGAAAATGGAATAACCGATTCAATGTTTTCAAAAAATCATGGGGTTATTGTTTTGGATTTGTCAGGCACGCAAGATATGACCATAGTACGAACAGGGAATGTACGTTTAGAGTGTACATTTGCCAATGCTCTGACTGAGAGTATCACGCTAATATCACTGAGTCAATTTGAAACCTATTGGGAAATCACGCCCGACGGCAGTGTTCTACTAGACCTAGCACCATGAACACAAACCAAATAATCAACGTATTTAGTATGGATCCATACATGTCCCAGTACAAGTCCTATTGCATACCCTCGGACTTCATTGAAAAAATTCCAAGTGTTAACAATACCCTAATCATTGTAATAGCAGTCCATCGACTTTGAAGACCGGTCATTGGCTATGCATCTTTCAAACAGCGAAGAATATTGAATTTTTTGATCCTCTTGGCCTATCGTATAAATTCTACGTTCCATACATCAGTAACTTTATTGAAAGCAGGGGGAAAACCATTAATCAAAATCAACGAAGAGTACAGGATTTAACGACTAAGACATGTGGCTTTCATGCACTACTCTTTTTTATGTTCAGATGTCGTGGCTACACCTACAAGCAGTTTCTCAACATCTACGTTGACTTACCTCAATTGAACGACTTTCTAGTGGAGAATATACTTACATGTGTATTTAATATTGATTTTAGTGCCCTAAGAATAAAATGTTCTAAAGATGTATGTGAAATTGTTTATTAATAAAAAAAATTTTATATACATGATAAAACGACTTTTCTACTCTTTAGATTTCATCCACTACTAGGTATTTGTCGACAACAACTAGTGCAGGTAGATTATCTGAATTCACAGTGTACTGATCCTGATGTACTGCAATGTCAGGGTCACATTTTCTACAGTAGAGTGTGACTTCACTCTTGTCATATCTCTTTGTATAGTCAATGATACTATTCTCATTCATTCTATAGAATTCACATGTTTCAATTTGCTTATTTGAAGCAATTTCACAAACAGTGTCCTCAAGTGTCGAATCACATTCCGTCACAGCCAAATAAAAATCAGTGGGCTTATAATCATAACACCCAGTGTCTTCACAACGATGACGTAGAAACCATATTCTTTTGTTGTTCCAACAGTTGAATCGATGACCCGGTTCCCCCTCCCAGAACAATCTAAAACCACGACGATACCAATCTCGTAGCAATAAACTAAAATCACGGTTAGGATTCTTTCCAATCATACCGGGATATGTACTCTCCCACTGACTACATTTATCATAATGACAATTGGAGCATAGGTGGCCTCTAGGATGAGAGTCACACACCTCTTCAAGACAGGAATTACAACCTTTAATTTGCACAGCATATCCTCTATGCAATTTGCATGGGTTGCATAATCTACACTTTTCATCATACTCCTCAATCATTGTGTGCAATTCTCACATGATGATGATGACCAGCTGCCCAGTGAGTACATACATAACGGACATGTATGGAACATTTTGTCATGTGTTGACACTCTCACTACCACAATGAAACTGAGCTAGCAACAAAAAAAATTGTCTGAGATAGAGAGAGAGAGAGAGAGAGAGAGGAGTAAATCATCCTTGAGCACCATCTTTCTCATGAAAAAAGTCCTAAATTTCAAAACTAATGTTTAAAAGCATATCCACAATATCATTTTGCCGTGTCGTGATCAATATATCAATAAATTGTGTAAATGCATTTGGACCACGATGTAGAAGCTTCATACAATAGTCTAATGATGGGGAATCAGTTTTCATTATATCGACAAGCATTCCCCGAGAAAATATCTTCCTTTGAATAGACAACTCTAGAAAATCATCATCTAGAATCAAACGTTTTTCCATAAGAACTAGATTCCTCATGATTCGCTCTTTCTCGAATCTATCCATTTTTTAGAGTCCTAACTCTCTCACAACCAACTTCAGACTAATCAGAATTTCTTTTTGTACTCTAGAAAATATACGCTAGTCTACTATAGAAAGAAAAAATACCATTGATTTAGAAACATTTTATTGAACATAATTACAATAATAATATTCACTGATGCATTTTGTTCTCATCAATATATTTCCATAGGACATCTAATGCTGACCGAAGTTTATTTATATGGAGAATATTCACTTTTCCAGCAAAACATAGTTGCTCCTCCTGCTTAAATTTGCTTAATGATATCACGTATCTCGCATACATAATGTCCCATTCAAGACATAGTCTACAGCCAGCGGTTATTTCCACAGCTACATTGGGTACTCGTATATCGTCGCTGCTGCTGCTGTCGGTTCCATTATTAATCTCCAATAGTGTAAATGCACCACTCATTTTTTTTTTCTCCACTAATATCCTCTCAAATAAACTATTCTCTCACTGAAATCAATTCTCTTACTAATATGAACTACAATGAAAATTACTCCTTATATCCGAATCCAACTACCAATCAAGTTAGTGTGACCGCCGCTCTCTCTCTCACCGTCTGACCCCAAAAAAATGCGTGTTACCTCATTAAAAAAAACCCGACTGCTAAACCAATGTACCCTTCCTAGTAATAGATGAATGACCCTGGTAAGCCAATATACCGGTTAAACTGCACACATATCCATGCCTCAGGCGTAGGATTGAATGTAGGACCGGGATTCCCTATGGCCTTACTACTAACGCGTTAGTAGATCCACCCTCTGAGATCCCTAAACTTAAACCCAGACTGGGAGTAAATTTGTATCTTTTGCATATTTTAGGGTTGGGAGGGGGCATGTTAGAAAAAAATCAATAAAAGGCACCGCATGTTTAATATATAGAAAACTAAAATATAACTTACAACTTCAAAAATCAACATAGCTCTACATGAGCAAACCAGCTTACCAAGTATTAGTGAGATTAAGCGGTACTTATTAAGAATCCAGAACACACGCGACAAAGACTGCATCGATAAAGACCGAGAAGCTTAATGAAAAATTGTACTATTGTACTTTATAATAGTCGAAAGTAATCAGAGGGAGAATCCCCCCCCCCCCCCCCCCGCCCATCATTTCCCCAAGCATTTCTGATCAACATTTTGATATGGCTATTTTGTTCAACGTAGTTGAAAGGTCTGGGAATTATGTTTTTGAGGATCAAAACTCTCCCCCCTTAGCCCTCAGGACAAGGGTCGTAAGTTATGCCCTTGGGGCATATTGGGGCACGGTTTTTAAAGAAAGTTTTGTCGTAGAAGCTTCAAAAAGGGCTCAGTGATTGGAAATTGAGAGGACTAGTGCATTTTTTTATCAGTCGAAAGTGACCAGGGGGCAAATGTCTTCCTCCACGCCTATCATTTCCCAAACACTTCCAATCAAAATTTAGATATAGCCATTTGTGGTAAGCCTATCAGAAAGGTCTGGAAATTATGTCTTTGAGGATAACAAATGCCCCCAGCCCTCAGGGCAAGGGTTGTAAGTTATATGCCCTGGGGACAAATAGGGTTTTCATATAAAGTGTGGTCACATAAACTTCAAAGGGGGCTCATTGAATGGTAATAAGACGCTCTAGTGCTCTATTTAAGAGTCAAAGTGATCAGAAGGCAGCTACTCTCTCCCCCCTACACACACGTCATATGGTCCCGAAATGCGTCTAATAGAAATTTTGAGATAGCCATTCTATTCAAAATAGTCTAAATATAATATAACAAGGCTTTTGGGGTTGAAGAAAAACCAGAGATTAGGGGCAAGGGTTGTAAGTTATGCCAGGGGGTTTTAAAGGTTTTTATGGAAGGGATGGTTGTTTAACTTCAGAAGAGGCTCAGTCAGTCTCCCTGAAAAAGACTATGTCAATATAAAACGAACAAAAATTAATCAAAAAAACTTTTTGCACAAAATAAGTTTTTCAAAAAAAAAAGTAAAGAACTCCATTAAACCAAAAATGAACAAAAATAGAATCAAATAATCTACCACTACGAAATATCAGTCTAAAAAAATAAATGAAACCCAAAACAAACAGAAATTAAAATAAGTCAAACTCAAAACGAGCGGAAATTAATCTGAGTAGGGTTCTAAATCCAATGCTTTCTAAAAGCCAGAATATAATTTGTACTTTACTGAATTTTTTTTTTAATGTTTTCACTTTTATAACTAAGAAATCAAAAATTAATTAAGATTTTAAGGAATAAATATCAGCATATGTATACTAAACTGACAATGCACATTTTTTTCAGTACATTCATTTGAATTTTCTTCAGTTTGACTTATTTTAATTTTGTGTCTGTTTTGGGTTTTCGTTTATTTATTGATACTGATTTGTCGTAGTCGTATGCTTGGTAGATTATTTGATTCTATTTTTGTTTATTTTTGGTTTCAATAGAGTTCTTTACTTTTTTTTGAATAACTTATTTTATGTAAAGTTTTTTTTTATTAATATATAGAAAGGGTGATCGTATAAACTTCGGAGGGGGCTCTCATTGGAATGGCAGTCAGAAAATTAGTACCCTTTATGAGATTCAGAGTGATGGGAGGGTGGACATCTTTCCCACCACACACTTCGTATTTAGTAGAGTGCTAAGTTATACTTTGGGGAGATTATGTTCCATCCTGTGCTATTTGGGGAGATTACGTTCCTTGGCACCTTTCCAGAGCATGTATCTATGGAATTTGGGTAGATTACGTTCCTTCCAATGTTATTGGGACCTCTACACGTGATTAAAAACACGTTTTGAAACTATATGCTATTTGCTTGCCTTCCTTGGTACCTTTCCAAACGAGCGGGGATTCCCCACTGGTTCCTACACATTGCAAAAAAAAAGCGAGCAGTACGAACGGGGATTCCCCACACAAGTTTGTTTCAACTCCATGTTTTTCAACCAGACTAGTATTTGAGCCAAAATCTGTTTTTTAGGGCCAATCAGAGAAAGATGGAGTTAAAGGATGATTTACTCCTCTCTCTCTTTCTCTCAATTTGTTGTTTGTTGGTAGCTCAGTTTCATTGTGGCAGTGAGAGTGTCAACACATGCAAAAATGTTCCATACATGTCCACTATGTATGTACACACTGGGCAGCTGGTCATAATATGAGAATTGCACAATGATTGATGAGTATGATGAAAAGTGTAGATCATGCAACCCGTTTAAATTGCATAAAGGATATGCTGTACAAATGAAAGGTTGTAATTCCAGTCTTGAAGAGGTGTGTGACTCTCATCCTAGAGGGCACCTATGCTCCAATTGTCACTATGATAAATGTAATCAGTGGGAGAATATATATCCCGGTATGATTGGAAAGAATCCTACGTGATTTTAGTTTATTGCTACGAGATTGGTATCGTCGTGGTTTTAGATTGTTCTGGGAGGAGGAGCAGGGTCAGCGGTTCAACTGTTGGAACAACAAAAGAATTTGGTTTCTACGTCATCGTTGTGAAGACAATGACTACTATGATTATAAGCCCACTGATTTTTATTTGACTGTGACGGAATGTGATTCGCCACTTGAGGACATTGTTTGTGACATTACTTCAAATAAACAAATTGAAACCTGTGAATTCTATAGAATGAATGAGAATAGTATCATTGACTATACAAAGAGATATGACAAGAGTGAAGTTACACTCTATTGTAGAAAATGCGACCCTGACATTGCAGTACATCAGGATCAGTATACTGTGAATTCGGATAATCTACCTGCATTAGTTGTTGTCGACAAATACCTAGTAGAAGATGAAATCTAAAGAGTAGAAAAGTCGTTTTTATCATGTACATACATTATTTTTATTAATAAACAATTTCACATACATTTTTAGAACATTTTATTCGTAGGGCACTAAAATCAATATTAAATACGCTTGTAAGTATATTTTCCACTAGAAAGTCGTTCAATCGAGGTAAGTCAACATAGATGTCGAGAAACTGCTTGTAGGTATAGCCACGACATCTGAACATGAAAAAGAGTAGTGCATGAAAGCCACATGTCTTAGTCGTTAAATCCTGTACTCTTCGTTGATTTTGAATAATAGTTTTCCCACTGCTTTCAATAAAGTTGCTGATGTAAGGAGTGTAGAATTTATACGATAGGCCAAGAAGAGCGAAAAATTCAATGTTCTTCGCTGTTTGAAAGATGCATAGCCAATGGCCAGTCTTCAAAGTCGATGGACTGCTATTAACAATGATTAGGGTATTGTTAACACTTGGAAAGTTTTCAATGAAGTCCGATGGTATGCAATAGGACTTTTACTGGGACATGTATGGATCCATACTAAATACGTTGATTATTTGGTTTGTGTTCATGGTGCTAGGTCTAGTAGAACACTGCCGTCGGGTGTGATCTCCCAATAGGTTTCAAATTGACTAAGTGATATTAGCGTGATGCTCTCAGTCAAAGCAGCGGCAAATATACACTCTAAACGTACATTCCCTGTTCGTACTATGCTCATATCCTGAGTCCCCGACAAGTCCAAAACAATTACACCATGATTTCTTGAAAACATTGAATCGGTTATTCCATTTTCAAATAGTTGAGAGTCATGATCTAGGGATTGCATGGTCAACTCGTACAGAGTTCTATAGGATTTTTTGTCAAATGATAGAGTGTACAGTGGAATACCATTCACTTTGCACACAAGGCTAGATAGACCAAAAAAACTAAAATCATGGGGGGATTCAGTCCAGGATCCAACGGCACTGCCACTCTTCACAAAGGCCAAAGCCAATTTTGATGGGATTTCTCCATTTGATAAATGATGAATCGGTATAGCTACGAGAACCGGTGGCAATGTGACGTTGATTGGTGATTGTATGGGGGATAAGAAGTTTAATGTTGTTGCCATTGGCTCTTAGCTTATCTACTGCAAATGCAACAGAGCTCATAACCCGTTGTTTTCGAACGTGGAGGATTGCCGATGTGATAAAGACATTTGCATCGGGTGCTGCAGGAAGTTTTTTTTTCTCAAAATGAAATTCGATGGGGCCAGTTGCAACTTTATATCAATCTTGACATTGGGGGGTAACCATTGAGATATGTTGAATATCTCATGATTTAATTTTCCAACCAGATGATACACCTGGCTCACTGCAGTAGTCAACTCACCGTCAGTATCAAAACCTGATCGATATTCATAGCCCAATGATTGTACTCTCAACTCCTTGTATACCTTTGGTGTCATCATCATAAATTGTATGTAGCTTGCATAGTTGGATAAATTATTGCTAGTGCTCACCAATGTTCCATTAATAAATACATTAATTTGTTTGAACAGGTTGTGTAGAATACAGTTTTCTTAGGAGAGACCGTCGACAACAGTTGGAGTTGCATTATCTGACTTTTTCGTCACCGCAATATTTAAATCAATAAATGTTGATGACAAATCAATGAAATAGTCTTCATTGGAAAATATTTGAAAGTGTATATTTTCCGAGAGGGGTTGTTAGGGATGAAATTGTTCATAATAGCCATACTTGACACTGACATAAACATTTTCAGCATTGAATAGATTCAATGAGGAACTGATTGATGGATATCATTCCTTGTGGGGGAGATAAGTCATCTTAAGAGAAGAAATCCTTCGTTGATCTAACAATCTTTTTCTTCTTCTGCTTATTGGTCTTCCTTGTTTTATTCCTCAAAGTCCTTGTTGATGTCCTTTGCTTCCCAACTGGGTGGAGACTGATGAGTGAATGAGGCGCACGCATCCTTTTTAATCCCTCCCCATTTTGCCGAGATTTTAATTGCTCACCAACGGCTCTAGCTGAAGATCTAATATTTTCCTTAACACTCTCCTTGAAATCCCTGCCCGACCCCCATTCCTGTAGTGTTGAGGCAGCAAAATTTGCTGCAGCAGGTACAAGATATTTTCTGGCAAGAGGTAGTGCAGAACGAAATAGCCTAGCAAACCAGCTACCAAGACCATAGCCGGACATTGTAGTATGCCCCTTGTAGTAATCCAATCCATTGCCCATGTGACGTGGACTCAGAGCACCAACATAGCAATCGATATCGGGACAGACAAATGGAATTCTTCTATTGTTCATTTTAGGTGTTGGTGTCGCCGACAATGGGTCGAAAATGACATGTAAATACTGCTAAGGCTTTTGTTATTGCTAGAGGATCACCCAATTCACTTCTTAGTGTTAACTGACAGAGTTCCAAATACGAAGTGTTTACAGGAACATACTGAAGATGCTTTATATTGTAGTGATGAACAAGTTCATGGGTTGTTTTTCGTTCAAGAACACCTAGGAGGGGGACATTTGAATTACCAACTCTCTCGATGTTTCCACAAAAGATGCATAGAGAAATATGCAAGAGTCCGAGGCGAAACCAGGTGGATAATCAGCAAAAGTAACTTGATCCATCCCGTAAACGGTGCCAGAATTTTTCCCATTGATCATATTCTGTTTAAAGCCAAGAACGTCTCTCAGATTATCATTGAGAATAATTATTTCACTGTCAACAGGTGAGGTAATGTAAATCCTATCGTGTTCCAATGAATAATTAAAATGGAATGTACCATTCCTACAATATGAGATTTTTCTATTGATTGCACGACACATATCTCTCATATCATCATATTCAATATATTTTAATTTGACATGTGGATATTCGCTAGATTTAAGTGCTTCAACCCATTCATAGTCGACAAAGAGTGACCAATCGAATGGTATAACATTTATATCATACACACGATTCTTAAAAGCTTCATTCAATAGTCTAATGATGGAGAATCAGTTTTCATTATATCGACAAGCATTCCCTGAGAAAATATCTTCCTTTGAATAGATAACTCTAGAAAATCATCATCTAGAATCAAACGTTTTTCCATAAACACAAGATTCCCCATGATTCGCTCTTTCTCAAATCTATCCATTTTTTAGAGTCCTAACCCTCTCACAACTAACTTCAGACTAACTAGAATTCTTTTTTCTACTCTAAAAAATATACGCTAACCTACTATAGAAAGAAAAATATCTTCGATTTAGAAACAGTTTTATTGAGCATAATTACAATAATAATAATCACTGATTCAATTTGTTTTCATCAATATATTTCACTGGTGCATCTAATGCTTCCTGCAGTCTATTTATATGCACAATGTTCAGTTTTGCAGCAAAACATAACTGCTCCTCCATTTTAAATTTGCTCAATGATATCACGTATCTACCATAAATATCATCCCATTCAAAGCCTAGTCTACATCCTCGTGTTATTTCCACAGCCACGATTGGTACTCTTGTATCATTGCTGCTGCTACCTTCTCCACCATCAACCCCCAATAGTGTAAATGTTCCACTCATTTTCTCTACTAATATCGTCTCAAATAAACTATTATCTGAATTCAATTTTCTTACTAATATGAACTACAATGAAAATCACTCCTTTTATTTGAATCCAATTACTAATCAAGTTATCATATATGGAGTAGCCTCCACTCTCTCTGATTGGCCCTAAAAAATGGGTGTTGCCTCAGAAACCAGTCTGATTGCATTACACAATCTCGTCCCTACTTCCAAAACGTGTTTGATCGCTTTATAGGTCTATAATATAAAGGGATTGGTCGCTTTTTGCAATCTCGTCCCTAATCTCGTCCCGCGTCAATAGGATAATCACTACTGGTAACTACTAATAGGTCGATATCTCCATACAGATCTGCTCTGGTCTAAAGGTTGAGCAGTGTTGCCAGCTGCTTCATCTAAAGGTATCGCCTAAAAGTGAAAATGGACCAAAAACTTCAGATTTTAGGGAAAATGCGTCGAATGAACGATTTTCTCCCTAAGAAAATGTGCCGATTTAAAAAATGCAATGCGAAATCACCTCAAACAAATGCCAAAGAGGCGGAAACACGCTCCATCTGCCCACTCTGAGGCCGATTTGCGCTAGAACTCTTCGTTAAGTTCAAGAAGAGATTGATGAAGGGAGGATGGAAGCAAAAATGTACTTTTTAAACGAATCCAGCCTGAAACCTCAGAATCGCGTGGATGTATGAGTTCCATCTATCTCTCATTATTGTATAAATGGACTCTTACTGTAACTAAGGACGAATAGAGATGGCTTAATATAGCACAATCATGTGCCTTTATTATTCAGTCTTTTGGTAAATATTATCAACAAAAGTAAATCGTAAGATTTTTAATATGTGTAGAGATAACTTCAAATGCCTATGGAAGTAAAGACATGTTAGGTTGCTAGCAAAATATTTACAGGGAGATCTTACTTTCAGAAAATTGCTGCCAATTAGTTGATTGTCCATTTTGAATAACATGTGGGGGAAAATATCATTTTTATAGCGTTATTTTAGTGAAATTGTGAAAATCCATGTTCTATAAAAAATATAATTAGAATTATTGTGCTTTCATTTTAAACTTTTTTTCTAAATAAATCTATAGTAGTAAAATAAATTTATACTACATAAATTTAAAGTATATATACTATATAAATTTATAGTAACTAAATAAACTTATAGACTGACGCTTAATCTTTCTGACTAAATTTCAATCTATCACTGTCACTCCTAGTGGCTGATTTATCTGCTACGGCCAACACTTCAACTTTTAGCCTTTTGATTTGCTTATAAGTTTAACTCTGGTACATAGGCAAACTTTAAGGAACCTCATAGGACCCCTAAAATCTCCAGATTCTTACAATTCAGCCTAAAATTTATTTATTGTCGTATAGTTTATCGATTTTTGTTGTATAGTTGGATAATAAGAGACTCGGAGGTATTGATTTTGCTGACGATATCAGCCTCCTAGAGTCCTGCAAAGAAAAGCTCCAGCATGACCTTAACCAAGTCAGGGACGCTGCCGATCCTTTTGGCCTTAAGATAAATACAAACAAAACAAAAAGCATGGTGAACACTGGATCTCTACTCGACCTACGATGCAATAACCAGACGATAGAGGAAATCGTAGAGTTCAAATACTTAGGAAGTACCATCCACAATTCAGGATCGTGTCAGCGAGAAGTCAAGTTAAGAATTGGCCAGGTTAATACATCTTCAAGGAAACCGTCTCAAATTTGTCGCAGCCAGAAGTACTCTCTCCGACTCAAGCTGAGGCTGTTCAACAGCAACGTCCTCTCAACGTTTTGCTATGGTTCTGAAACTTGGCAAACAGATCAAATACTTGAAAAGAAACTTCTCGCGTTCGAAAACATTTGCTTAAGGCGCATTCTAAATATCCACTGGCTCCAAAAAGTAACAAACACTACTATACGACAGAAGACATCTCAGCCACTGGTAACCAAAGTGATCAAATATAGGAAGTGGAGATACCTTGGTCATGTGATCCGCATGTCCGAAACTCGACTACCGTAACTCGTCCTTCAGTGGCAGCCACTTGGTACCAGAAGAAGAGGACGCCCCAAAAATACCCTACGACGCAGCTACTGGGCTGACCTCGGAAACCTCAATCCAACCTGAATGGGAAGATGTCTAGGTGGCCGCAGTAATGAGAGATGCCTGGCGACTCTTCTTGGATGCCCTAAGAACCTCTGGAGGCACAGGAGGATCTAAGGTCTAAGGCATAGTTTATAAATTATTATGTTTCTTTGGATCAGTGCCTTGTCACCCCCCTTGCCTCATCCCTTTAGAAATGTAGGACCTTTTGTAATAAATTTTTGCGTACATGTTTGGTCTTACACAAAGTATATTATGGCATTTTCCAATAGCATCATCGAACTGAAAAATCAAAATGGTTATGTTGTTATTTGTAAGAACACTGACCCAAATATTAACCGAAATAATTTATGGTGACTTATACATACCTTGAAAAATTTGTCTGACTTTCTGAAGAAGAGGTCCGAATAATAGCATTAGTAATGTAAAAACCTAGCAAACAGTGGCAATGAAAAGGAACTTCACTGTAGGTCGATTTTAGAATTCAAAAGTCAGCTATGGTTAATTCAAAAGGCGGCATGTTGCACGACTTGCATTTTGCAGGTTAAGGGCAAAACTGAAATAAGGTTTTTAAATTTTTTTAATTTTATAAATAAGTAATCTTTTTTATAAAAGGAAGATTTTTTAAAGTCAGATACGGCAAAATAATTTTCGTATAAGAAAAAGCTTGAATTTCCACTGTTTGTTTAAGTAAAGAGAGTATAGAGCGTCTGACAAGTCGAAAAACTTGTGAGCTTGAGAAACAAATTGGACAGAAAAAAAAGGTCAATCGGTAAATAAGATTTATTTTAGGAGGAGAAACTTAAATCCAAGTTTTCTAAAGCAGAAGATTAAAATTGAGAATCCGTGCATGATTCTGGTCTAAGCAAAGTTGAATATGCTTGTCAATGGTAGACTTTCTACCCTATAGCTGAAAGTATCCATTAAAGGAAGGCAGTATATTATCTAGGTGGCTTTCAGAGTTGTCTGAGTTGGATTAACACCTTCTGAGTTGTCACAGTTGAACTGTCTTGCTCAACCGAAGTGTCCTGTCCCAGTGTTTTACTAAGTAGTAATCCACCGATTCAGTTTTTTTTTTCTTGGATATAATTACTAGTTTCGTCGGTGTTTTATTTTTATCCAAAAGCTTGTAATTCCCTTTCCTTAAATAAGGATGATGAAATAGAGGAGCCTGAAGGTGTAATAACCTTACTGATTAAGCTATTAATTTTCAAACTTTCAAAATAATCTTCGTAACAAGGAATTTTAATAATAAGTTTCAAACCAGTCAAAACTAAGATTTCTGGCGCATTTTTAGATGACCCCTGGCCCTGAATCGCTTTTTATACACTATTTCCCCCTTGGTCCAGAAACTTGATTGGGTAAATTGCTCCAAGCTGCTTAGAAGAAAAATTTGGCCTTCGTTGGGGGAACAGAATTTTTTTTTTAATTAGCTATTGTGTGTCGGGGTCCCTAGATCCAGGGAATTAGGAATATAAGTTTAAAATGGATAAGAAAAAAGTGTCTGTCCATTTTCAGGCCATTTTCACTTCTAGAAAAGAACACCCAAATAAGAAACTTATGTCCGGCAACTTGCATCATAGATTGAAAGATGACGTAAAAAACACGGCCCTTTTTAGCAGTAAAAGCGCTTTGCCTGTGGAGCCAATAAGTTCATACGCATGTAATTTTCCAAATATTTACTAAAAAAAAAGGTCTAAAAAAAGTAGGTGGAGCTGATTCTTGTTCTTGTGAAGCGAATTTTGAAGATTTTGCAGTGAATTATGTCCTGTAGTAGTGATTATGTTCAGTGAAATTTAGTAGTTCCAAGTAGTCTATGCTATTATTTCCTGTGATTGTGTTTAATTGAAGCCTTCTATAACTCAAATCATAGGAAATAAGTGGCAAATAGACTGATCGGAAGCCGTCGTCACTGATCGTCAAAATGAAAGCCAAAATTCAGAACCAGCGCAAAATACAAAAACACAATCTCGAGCTTTGACAACCTGAAAAAGAAAGAAAGAAAATAAAACATTGAATATACCTAAAATTATAAGCTCTCTAAAATTCTCGTCGTCGAAAAATGCACGAAAACACAAAGAAACAAATTATTCAAATTTTCATTCTATGTTCATGGATATTTCTCATTTTTAGGTGAGGGAGGGTATCCTATATTTTAAATGGTTTAACAGCTTCAAAACGAAAGCCTAAAATTTTAAGTTC
Source organism: Artemia sinica (assembly GCA_027921565.1). Taxonomy (NCBI): domain Eukaryota; kingdom Metazoa; phylum Arthropoda; class Branchiopoda; order Anostraca; family Artemiidae; genus Artemia; species Artemia sinica. The sequence goes on along the minus strand of JAPEVW010000648.1, from coordinate 12,531 downwards.
TCCAAAACATTCCTCGTCGAAGAGGTTACTAATAATACATAATCAGATTTTTTTTTAGATTTATATTCTATTTTCCATGATATCTTTCTTAATCGAGGGGAGGGGTAAGAATTGTAGCCTGTAATTGTAGCTTGTTTAAGCATTCTCAAGCATCAAGTAAGGTTGAAAAGGTCTTTTAAAAAAAAATATGCCATATTTTTTTCAATTTGGCCACAGAGCCTGTTGAATGACAAGCATGCCATCCCTCGAAAATGGCAGATGAAAATGAAAAGTATACCATGGGAGTCAACAGTCAAAAACCTACTAAAGGGAAATTACAGTCCCCCCACCTTGAACAATATAGAAAATGACTTTTTTACATGGGTAGCACTGATCTGTCTCCTTGTTTTCTTTTTTTTGAGGGCTAGTGGTTTACCGGTCGTTAGCGGACTGAAAGATACTGTGTGTCATAGTGCACACACACCAGACTGTGTGTCATAGTGAAATAATCAAGTATATAACTATAAATTCAAAACATTCATTTTTTAATTAAATAAAAAAGTTTTTTTACTGAAAGTAAGGAGTGACATTAAAACTTAAAACGAACAGAAATTATTCCGTATATGAAAGGGGCTGTCCCCTCCTCGACGCCTCGCTCTTTACGCTAAAGTTTGACTCTGGCTCACAACTTTATTTTTGAAAACAATAAAAAACTTTGGTGTAAAGAGCGAGGCGTTGATGAGGGGACGGTTCCTTTCAAATACGGAGTAATTTCTGTTACTTTCAATTAAAAAAAACTTAGTATTTTTATTTAATTTCTGATCGTCTTTGAATTAATGCAGCTTTTGATTTTGGCTCACCGTACATGAAACCTAGGGAGGGGTAATTTGCATATTTATCCTTAATCCTGACTAAAACTGGCATTTAGTATCTCTATCGAAAATAAAATATATGATATAATAACACAATAAATATAATACATAATAACAATAAAATATAATAGAATGCAGTCATGAGGGGAAAAGGGGGGCAACTCATAGTTTTGTTTTTAATAATGTGTTTTAAAAATTGTGTTTGTTTTTAAAATACAGAATTTTTTCTTAAATAATTTATTAGACCAAACTACTTTTCAATTTGTAAATAAAATAGAATTATATGACAACTGGAAAAAACTTCGAGGCCTGGAACCCTGAAATCCTACATTTTTCCAAACTTCCGGGCACTTCTGGTTCAAAATATCAAACTGAAATTCATTTTTTTCATATTAACTGCCCCCCCCCCCCCCCCCTCCTCTCCTCCCATTGAAAAACACTACTGCACACATGTCTGAGCTTTGCGCCAAATTCTGTAAGTGTTACAGACAGGTGTTTTTTTTCTTTCTCTTTTTATATAAAGATTTTAGCTTCTTTTTCTCTGCTCTTACTTTTTTAAAGGTAATGGTTTTAAACGTGAAGCGAAAACATTCAAGCTTTAGCGTCTCGTGTGGGTGAAATTATTCACCCACACAAGTACTTTTGTCAAAACATGCGAATCACCATAAAACCTAGAGAGGGGTAATTTGCATCTTCATCCTTGACCCTGACTAAAACGGCATTTAGTACCTCTATCAAAGATAAAATATGATATAATAACATAATAAATACAATATATAATAACAATAAGATATAATAGAATGCAGTCTTGAGGCAAGAAGGGGGGCAACTCATAGTTGTATTTTTAATAATGTGTTTTAAAAATTATGTTTGTTTTTAAAATACAGAATTTTTTCTTAAATAATTTATTAGACCAAACTACTTTTCAATTTGTAAATAAAATAGAATTATATGACAACTGGAAAAAGTTCAAGGCCTGGAACCCTGAAATCTTACATTTTACCAAACTTCCGGGCACTTCTGGTTCAAGTTATCAAACTGAAATTCATTTGTTTTTCATATTATCCACCCCCTTCCCCCTCCCCTTGAAAAACACTACTGCACACGTGTCTGAGCTTTGCGACAAATTCTGTAAGTGTTACAGACAAGTGTTTTTTTTCTTTCTCTTTTTATATAAAGATTTTAGCTTCTTTTTCTCTGCTCTGATTTTTTTAAAGGTAATGGTTTTAGAATTGAAGCGAAAACATTCGAGCTTTTGCTTCATTATTTCAGTTTTCTAATTAAAAGTTTAACCCGTTGTCATAAACGTCAATATTTTCATTTCATTTTATATTCATTTCAGAAAAGACGAGTCCAAACGCTTTTAAACAGGAAGGGATACGAAGGAAACAATAGAGAAGGAATTCATCAATCTATAATAATCATAGTTTAGTCAATTCTTGAAATTGTTTAGTCAGACAAGATGAGTTCTAACGCTTTCCAAAAGGAAGTGGAAAATTTCTTCTTTATAGGAAGGAATTTACCAATCTCGCGAAATAGATCTTAGTCTGATCTATTACCTAACACTTTCTAATAAGACTGATACAATGGGAAAAATTTTATTCTTAAACGGAAAGAATACATGAATGTATAATAATCTAGTTTCATAAATATTTTTCTAGTTGATTCCTCAATTTTTTTTTTTTGTCAGAAAAGGTGAGTCTCAACGCTTTCTAATAGAAAGAATATAATGAAAAATATTTCTCAATAGTAAGGAATTCATGTCATCCAGTGCATAAATTATTCTTGCTGCATACTTGTACCCAGCAAAGGGTGAACTGCAGCCTTCACAAACTAAGAGTTTATGACAAAAGTTTTCCAAAAGAAATTAATTTGAGGAAGAATAGCATGGAAGAATAGGAAGAATATAATGGAAAAATCTTTCTCAATAGTAAGGAATTCATATGCCATCTATTGCATAAATTATTCTTCCTGCATACTTGTACCCAGCAAAGGTTGAACTGCAGCCTTCACAAACTAAGAGTTTATGACAAAAGTTTTCCAAAAGAAGGTATTTTGAGGAAGAATAGGAAGAATATAATGGAAAAATCTTTCTCAATAGTAAGGAATTCATATGCCATCTATTGCATAAATTATTCTTCCTGCATACTTGTACCCAGCAAAGGGGGAACTTCAGCCCGTACAAACTAAGAGTTTATGACAAAAAGTTTTCCAAAAGAAAGTAATTTGACCCTGATCCAGGAATGGCATCAATTGTTTTGGCTAAACAGTAAAGGTTTAGGTTACATTCTTGTTTGAAGGCTTCGCAGAAGGAAACTTCTTAATAAAAGCGAAACCAATAGATTCTTTGTTTTATGCTCTTTTCAAAAGCATATTGGTTTTTTTTTATTATGCACCCTTGTCCCAACGGTATAGGGATACCATGTAGTTAAACTGGAAGCGAAATGGAAAATTAAAAATTAAATAAAATTAAAACTGAAAATTACTACTGAATTACTGAATGATATATTTTCTGAATGTTGAGGCTCCCTCACTAGTACCCATTATAGCTCGAGCCTCCGTTGATGGTGTTTGTGGCACCAAATCCACAACTAGTGTCACAGGCCCCAACTGGTGTCGTTCTGTTTGAAGATTTACAGAAATGATTTCTGGGACTGAGTTAATAGTACTTGCCTAAAAGCAAAGAAAAATTGAATTAAAAAAAGAAAAAATCTTTCTGAAGTTTCTACGACAACACGTTATATAAAAACCTTATATGCCCCCTGGGCATAATTTACAACCCTTGCCCTCAGAGCTATTGGGGCGGGGGGGGGGGGGGTGTGTCATCCTCAAAGAACTAATTTCCAGAACTTGGCTATGAATAAAATGGCTATCTCAAAGTTTCGATTAGATGTGTTTGGAGGAAGGTGGGCGTGAGAGGCGGGTTAGTTGCCCTCTAATCACTTTCGACTATTAAAAAGACACTAGCCCTTTGAATTTTCAATCTCTTTAGTCATCCTGGAAATCGACTACGCTGAACAAAATCTCAAAATTTTGATTGGATGTTCGGGGGGATTATGGGCGTGGGGGGGGGGCTAGTTGCCCTCCAATCACTTTCGACTATTAAAAAAGGCAATAGCTCCACTCCTCAGCACCTCATCCTTCAAGAAAAAATTTCTCGGCATTTAAAAAAAAGTTATTGGCTTAAAATTATGGTAAAGAGCGAATTAATTAAAGAGCGAAATTATGGATAAAGAGCGAAAAAAATTATGGTAAAGAGCGAGGCGTTGAGGAGGGGACAGTCCCTTTCATATACGGAATAATTTCTCTTCGTTTTAAATTTTAATGTCGATCCTTACTTTCAGTTGAAAAACATGTTTTTTTTATTTAATTTATGTACAGAAGTTAAGCCAATAACTTTTTTTTAAATGCCAAGAAATTTTTTCTTGAAGGATGAGGCGCTGAGGAGTGGACAACCATGGGCATAGGGAGGGGGAGGGGGGGCAGCTGCCCCCCCCCCCATAGACCTTCAAATTTACATAAATATGGCTGAAAAAGCAGATGGTTTGGAAAAAGCAGTTGATAAAACTCCATCACACTATCGACTGCCCCCTCCCCTAGACAATATCTGCCCCCCCCCCCTAGACAATATGCTGCTTACGCCCATGGACAACCCCCCTCATATATGTAATACTTTCTGTTTGTTCTAAGTTTGAGTATTGCTCCATACCTTTACTTTAAAAAACTTGCTTTTTTGTTTAATTTATTTACAGAAGTTAAGTCAATATAGCAGTGCTCGTATTATAGACTATAAATCAAGGGCGCCATAACAAAATTTTCAAGGGGGGGGGGGGGCACAAAAAATGAAAATTATTTCAATGATCTCTCTTTGGATTTTGAGTGTTAATCAAATAGTTCGTGGTAACGAACTGTAGGCCTAAGTAAGGAGCGACCCGTCTCAATTGTAACCGAAACTCTAAAAACCAGATTTTTATACCAACAAATATATCAAAAGAATTGGCTTACTATCCTAATATTTAAGTTTCATTAAGTTTAGTTTTACCAATCCGAAGCTACGAGCCTGAGAAAATTTGATTGATTTTCGAAAAAAGGAAGAAGGTCATAGAATTTTAATGAAAATCCCACCATCGAATTCATTGTATCAAAGAACCTTACTTTAGAGGTTTCAAGCTCATATCAGCAAAAATATGGAATTTTGTAATTTTTGCCATAAGAAAGATCACGGATGCGTGTTTATTTGTTTTCTTTGTGTTTCTGTTGTTTGATTATTCTTGCATGGGTGATCGTATCGCTCCAGTTGACCTAAAACGTCGACAGAGGGTTGATTCTAAAGGAAATGAAAAGTTTCAGTATCCTTTTTCAGTGACCAAAAAAATTAGAGGGAACTAGGCCCCCTTCCACGCCACTTTTTTTTACCAAAATCGTCCGATCAAAACTTTTAGATAGATTTTCTCTTCAGCATTGTTGAAAGGCCCAATAACTATATTTTTAGAGATAAAATTACCCCCTACAGCCCCTGGGGAAAGGTTTTTAAGTTATAAATCTTACCTATTTTTGTTATTGGGAAGTATGCATACAATTTTCGAGTGGGGAGGGGAGGGGAGGACGAATTTTCTGCTGGAGGGATTTTGCGCAGGGAGTTTTCCACAGAGGGAAGTTTCCAGGGGGTGAAATTTTCAGGAGAAATCTTAAACTGGGTGAATTTGCTACAATTCCTATACGAAATTTCTTTATATGTCTTGCTTTTCTTTGCCGATTCAATTTTAGTCATGGAGATAATAAGGGTAATTGTCCGGGCTAAATTTTCACCAAGATTGAATTGCCTAGAGAATATTTCTATGGAAAGGAGGATTGTTTCGCGGAGGAGGAGCCAGGTATCCAGGCGAAATTTAAAAAAAATTCGGAAATTAAATAAAAAAAAAGTTTTTTCAACTGAAAATAAGGTGCAACATTAAAACTTAAAACGAACAGAAATTATTACGTAAATGAGGGGAGTTGCCTCTTCCTCAGCACCTTGCTCTTCACGCCAAAGCTTAAATTTTGTCCCATTTCATTAAAAATAACTCCTGAAACACAAGTGTTGGTTGATTAGAACGATAAGTAGCTTTTTCTAAAGGGCCGAAAAACTGTAGCGTGAAGAGCGAGGTGTTAAGGAGGGGGGCAACACCCTTAATATACGTAATAATTTCTGCTCGTTTTAAGTTTCAATGTTGCTCCTTACTTTCAGTTGAAAAAACTTGTTTCCTTTAAATGAGGCTTAGAGACACACATTTTTCTAAAGGTAATGGAAAAAAATTATGTCAATTAAAGTAAAAGTATATTAAAAAAAAAAAGGAAATTAATTACAAAAAAATACACAAAACAATTGCCTACTTACAAAAACTAAGATATAAACTCCCAGTAATCAGTTCTGCTGAGTAATGCCGAAGCGTTGGATGGATATTTCTTAACAATACAGACAGTTTTGAACTTGGTTATCAAACACCAAAATATTAAATGCCTTTACACTCAAATGCTTATAAAAAGTAACGCACCATCAAAGTAGTTTGTTAAAAGTAAAGTATTAAAACTAACATTAAGAAATTCAAATAGACTTTTTAATTCAATATTTTTAGAATACCAAACACCAGTATATTTGACACCTTTATGCTTCAGAAGTATAAAAAATTAAATCTTTTTCAAAGTGGCAACTAGATAAATACAATTACTCCTAGAAAAAAAAAATGATAATAAAATACAAAAAATTTATCCGTTCAGGAGGAAAATATAAACCTTACAGTTCGTTAACATGAACTGTTTGATTGATTGAACAAAATAAAGTGTCACGTGTCATAACGCACATGACTGGACAGTATTTTGCATGGATTTCTAAAATATATTTTTTGTGTCTCCATTAAAAAGAGTAAAATCGTTACCTCCCTTAATTTTTGTTAATTTTGTACCATATGATACTCTTAAAAGTATTAAAAGGGGAGTTACCTAGTATACCTACCTAGCTGGGCAAAATATAACAATTTAAGCCTCACCTACTTAGCTGTATCATCGCAATGTACAAATGAACCCTTGGAGCAAAACAGGAAAAAAAGGCCAAAGGCTAGAAGAATATGCTTGACAAAATACTCGCGCATTGTAATTTAGATTGTTTCAAACGCTGAATTACTTCTTATATGTGAAGGTCACCTTGCAATTTGCTGTTTAATTGGTTTTGCCACCTTTCGGTCATGCTGCCTGGGGTACCTGTCCCCGTCCCTAGATCTGGCGAATCAAATGGTTAGTTTATTTATAGCCTTCAAATTAATCACATGTCAACAGTTTTTCAGTGGCTGACCACTTGTGAAGGTAATATGTTAATACAACAAATTCTAGTAGTAAATATTTTAATTTTAGGCTCTTTTATAAACACCACTTTATAAACTATTACCAAACCTGAGTACTGATCACGATACAATAACACACACCAAAAAAGAGAAAAAAAAGATTAACTTGGGAGAGTTATGGGCGAGAGATCACGAAAAATAAGAAAAAAACATACCATGATAAGGACTGACCATAGTGCGATACAACAAACAGGAATCATGTGAGGACGAAATGTGTTCCACATGGCTGAGGATACTATAAGAAAAACAAATAAAAATTATATAATAATACTAATCTATTACCCACCAGCAAAAAACTATAAATTTACTTTGGAATACAAGTTGAGATAGAACCTTAAAGTTTCATCATGTAAGCATTTAATTTGAATTGAAACGATTACAGTCGATGAAATCTTTTTGGTACGTAAGTTGCAGACAATAACACAGAAAAAAGATTGCAGAGATGAATGAAAGAAACCCCTGCTTTAATGCTTTCCACCATGCAGAAAACAGACTCCGATTATATCGAAAGTGTAATATGTGCTGTTTCCGGGAAACTAGAACTGAGATAGGCGTCAGCTGTAGGGACTCTAGAAGTCCAGGGTTCTATTTTTTTTTTTTTTTTTAACTACTCATTTTGATAATTATTAATGTTAAGAATACATAGCTAATAGATACTTCAACTACTTGTATTATGCAATTTTTCCAGGACATTTTCGGAATAATAAACTTTGTTATTTGTGTTTTGTATTAAGAGTTACCTTTTCTGTGGTGCTTTTCCTTCTTCCCTTGTCACCCTCTACTACTTAGCACACTCATCCAAAGTTGCTATTGTTCCATGGCCTCAACTTTAAAATGTCCAGGTAATGGCTGGTGAAGACTAGTCATACATCTGGAGGGGGCCACTACTGAATGGGTTTGAATTGCAGAGCTTACACTGTCAGAGCCACCCACCCCTTTTAGCCCTCAAACACACCTGGCTGGCAATACATCTAGTGACACCCAAAAATGAAACCAAAATTGTCCTGTATATACTTACTAGATTAAGAAAGATTTAAAAAATTAAAAGATAAAAAGATTAAGAAACAAAAAGATTAGAAACAGAAAATGAGAAGAAAGTATAAATAAATAAATTAATGATTATACAAGGACAAAGTATTTTAAAACATGATATCAACAATCTGGAAGAGGGACAATATTGGGATTTTTTTTTATAAGACTATACAATTGTATGGAAAATTATTAAAATAAGCTTTGTGCAATAGGCTAAATAGCAAAACATGAGGAAAAGAAAGAGTTAGGAACAGAAACCGAACAAGCAAGGCATGTTAAGGGGGGAAAACTAATAGCAAAAGGAAAGTTTGATATGTGTCCAGAGTAAACAAAAAAGCACATGTGATCATATATCCCCTTAAAGGTAATATGGTATGTTATGTAGATAAAAAATGTTGACAAAACATGGGTAAATTTTTGTTAATCTTTCTTTGTTGATGATTAAATCATCTGCTTAGTTCTTGTAGTGATCTAATACCTACAAATGTATGCTTTTTCAAGTTTGCTAGGTCTGGGAATCCAGTAGGTCCCTTTTCCTATCTGGAATTCTACAAAACTTACTGGTAATTTAAAAATTCTAGATGGACATTTTATAATCAAATTCATAACCATAATTTACCTTTTAAGTAGGTCTATCCCTGCAGATTTTGAGTTTTAGAAATTTTGCCCAAAGTTAGGCTGATGTTTGTTTGAATTGATTTAATAGCAAACAAAGAAGCAATATTAACAGCAACAGATTACAGGAGAATGGATTGACTATAATCTATATAATTTGGGCTATATATTTGCACATCAGGAGGGGGGGTAAAGTAAAATAATTTACTTCTAGGAACAATATTTGACAGCATTTATCTGTTTTCAAATAATCTATATATGAAAGTTATACACAATCCCTGTCATCTACCAAAATGATATAAATAGGCAAAATATTGAAAAATCCTAGGTTAAGGTTAGATTAGCTTGATGGCTTTAGGTGTTTGTTTAATAAATGATTTTCAAGACTTGGAGAATAGACATAAATATTAAAAAATGCGATTTATAAACAAGGAAAATAGTGAGGTTAAATGTCCTTCCCCTGGAAAATAAGTTAACTAGGATTAATTTGCATTTTATGAAAGAAGAATTGTTTTCTTAACATGTCTCTTTATGTAATGGAATGGTCATACATGTAAACCTAAAAAGGGACTGTATGTATTTCCATTTTGCCCTACTGGTTGATTAAATGGGATTCTTCAGAATTGATATTCATGAATGTGTCTGATATTTTGAAAAATTGGATAGATTTTAACCAAAATTTGCACACAGCTGTGATATATACACAGAGTATCTGGCAGAAAGTGAAAATCCAGTATTTTCAACTTCACAACTTTGCAAAAAAAAAAAAAATATTGACATGAATTAAAATTCCATTCAAATACAGGGGATAGCATTTTCAAAACCAAAACAAGAGGATAGAAACTGAAAAGTCATAAGTCAAGTAGACAAATTTCTAGGACATAAGAGATCAGAAGAAGGTTAACACAGTAGACTAGCTAGGCAATACTTTCAGGGTGTTTTGTGTCCTGGATTCCATTTTGAAAGTTTAATGTTCCTAAACTAACCAGTTTCCAAGATAGGCCAAATTTGGTAAAAAGTAGCTTATCTAGAATTTTTTCTGATGCCACTAGGTCCTTCATCTTGGACCATGAGGGGGGGGGGGATAGGGTGCACTGTCTGGAAAACAACCATGAAGATTGGAAACAGACATCCACCATATGGCTAAGATAGGAGTAAAGTCCATTTGTGATGCAAATGTATGTTATATTTAGATTGAGGATGCAATTCTAGGTATATATTTGCACATTAGAGGGTGGGGGTATATATTCTATGAATAGGCCCATTTTTTAGCACTAAGATCTTACATCTTTCTGCAAAGATTATTGTTTTATAACTCATCTTTGTTCTAAGATCTTAAAGCTCACTGATGTTAACAAAAAGTGTAAAGACCACCACTGTTTTGCCATATAGAACAATGACGAGAGAACTTTAATGATATACTCATTGTTGTTCTCAGACCACTGATCAGAGCAGAATGATGAAAGATGGTTGCATAAAATGACAAAAGGGTAAAATTCTACTTTAGCTACTTTTGGAAAGCAGTTAGGTTAGGAAAATGAAACTTTCAGTGATGGGTCTACATGCTAAAGTATGTCCTGGGAAGATATTTTGAAGTAATTACCTCTACTCCTTCTCCTCCAGAGGGTCCTGAAATTCCCCTACATGACAGGTCATACCCATTGAAATTGTGTCAAAACAAACTTTTACCTTAATTTTCAGTTACCAGTTTCTATTTCTCTGGCTTTAATTCTGAAAATGCAATTTGTGTTATTTGAGTAGAATTTTAAGCCATACTAATGGTTTTTTTTTCAAAATTAAAAGATGTATTTGCATATCTTAAAAACCTTATAAATTGGGATTGAGCAAAGTTGTGAAGCTGAAAACAATTTTGTTGTACTTCAGTTAAGCAGAAGATTAATTTTGCAAGGTTTCACTTTATAACACACAGATTTTTAAAGGTCATCCAAGGTCAGGACCATCTAGAGGGAGAAGGAATGGAAGCAGGTACTTCAAAATACCGTCCTGGGACATACTTTAGCCTGAAGATCCAACACTAAAAGTTTCATTTTCCTAACCTAACCCCTTTCCAAGATAGCCAAAAGTAGCTAAAGTAGAATTTTACTGACAAAAGATGTAAGATCATAGTTCAAAGATTTTATTTTTGAGTGTTTTCTGACAAAAGATGTAAGTGTCAATATTTACCTAATCATATTAGCCTATTGAGTTAGGAATAAAGTGTAATACAACATTTGATGCCTTTTTTATGCTGATTATGAATATAACAATCATTTCTATTGGAAATAAATTTAAGCCCCCCCCCCCTATATATGCCAATTCAGGGTATAATTTCTATGGAAATGCCAATTCAGGGTATAATGGAAATGAATTTACCCCCCCCCCCCCCCCCCCCCCTATATATGCCAATTCAGGGTATATATTTCCACATTAGGGGGTGGTGGGGTGAAGTTTAAACTTACCTCCCATTTACATCAGAAATAAAATTTGCCCTCCCCCCCCCCCCCCCCCCTAATGTGGAAATATATACCCTGAATCGGCAAACATAGGGGGGGGAGCTAAAATTCATTTCCAATAGAAATGATTGTTATATTTGTAATCAGCATAAAAAAAGGCATTGAATGGTGTATTCACTTTATTTGAAACTCAATAATATGAATTGGTAAATATTGACCAATGTAAGATTTAAGCACATTGATTAGCCTAGTGAAAAAACAGCCCTAAGAAATACAAATTTTTCTGACCCCCCTAGGTCCTATATCTCAGACCATGGGGGTGGGATAGGGTGCACTGTCTGGGAAACAACCATGATGATTTTCTTAATATGTTTCCTTATGTCCAGCTGGACTCCTAGGCTTAATATAGGCCTACTGGTTGGCCAATTTAAAGATTTGCATATATATACACTGTCAAATTAGTCATCTAGTGGTATCCCATGGAGACAATAACAAATAATGAATCTAAAAGAAGACTACTCCATCACAGGAGGGGATGAATCAACTAATTGGCCAGTAAAATCTACTTTAGCTACTTTTGGCTATCTTGAAAAGGAGTTTGGTTAGGAAAATGAAACTTTCAGGGATGGATCTACAGGCTAAAGTATGTCCCGGGAAGGTATTTTGAAGTACCTACCTCCACTCCTTCTCCCTCTAGAGGGTCCTGACCTTTGATGACCTTTAAAAATAGGCTATGTGTGTTATATAAAAGTGAAACCTAGTAAAATAGATCTTCTGCTTAAAATGCAGTCCAACAAAATTGTTTTCAGCCTCACAACTTTGCTCAATCCTAATTTATAGAGTTTTAAAGATATGCAAATACATTTCCTAAATTTTGAAAATTAACATTGATATGGCTTAAAATACTACTCAAATAACAGAAATTACATTTTCAGTACTAAAGCCAGAGAAAAAGAATCTTATAACTGAAAATTAAGGTAAAATGTTGTTTTATTAAAATTTCAATAGGTATAGACCTGTCCTGTAGGCAAATTTCAGGACCCTCTAGAGGGAGGAGAGGAGATAAATTACTTAAAAATACCTTCCCAGGACATATTTTGGTCAATATATACCAAATCATATTATTGAGTTTCAAATAAAGTGAATACACCATTCAATGCCTTTTTTTATGCTGATTACGAATATAATAAGCATTTCTATCGG
>JAPEVW010000646.1:0-64000 GCA_027921565.1 Artemia sinica | reverse complement strand
TCGAATTTTCATTGACATGGAGCTTTTTTTGTAAGTTTTTACAGACAAAACACTTTGCACATGAAAAACCTCATATGTCCCCAGGCATAACGTACAACCCTTGCCCTGAGGGCAGTGGGAGGAGTTTCCCCTTCAAAACATACATTTCCTATATGGAAATCAACCTTGCTGAACAAAATGGCTACCTCAAAAATTTTTATTGGATGTGTTTGGTGAATGGTGGGCGTAGATCGGGTGCTAGTTGCTTTCCAATCACTTTCGACTATTAAAAAAAGAGCACTAGCCATTCCAATTTCCAATCCAATGAGCCCTTTTCAAAGTTTCTAGACACCCCCTTAAATACGAAGTGTCCTGTATGGAAAAATAAATAATACTTTTGCCAACCGTTCTTTACTTAGTGCACGCTTCTGTGCTGCCTATGATATGGCTTTTCTAATTGCTTCTGGCCTTGCAAGCAATGATTTTAACAGGTTCGTGGAATATCGTCACACCCAACCTCTTCTATATTCCAGACTTGTCATGGTCTGAACTAGTTTTTATCAAGAAATCGTTTCAGTTGTCAAGGAAAGCTCCCTAGAGTGTGACGGTTGAAAGCAGTCGACTCTCTTTGGCTGGTGCCTTTTACATTTCTTACTGATAAGTTTTTGAGGCAACCATAAGACCTTGGTACTAATGAGCACCTACATCAGCTCCACTGTATCCACTAGCTTGATATTTACTGTTGTTTGTTCTATTTTTTACCTTTAGTAAGGCTATAGTTATACGGAAGCTTATGGACTTCTTCCGCAATACGGCCAAAATCACAATCAAAAATTCGTTTTCCCCCAGTAAGTTTTTATTTTTACGTTTTACCCTTGTTCATCGCTTATTCAACAGATATTTTGTACTTGGCGTCAAAGCTGGGTTCAAAGCAACATATTACCGTCCAACCCGGGTGATGTTTACATAGCTTTCAACTTTAAAGCCTTCTAGGGATCTTAGCAGGAGTGAGTCAAAAAATCTGGAACTAGTGCCAAAGAGATGACTTTGGCTAGTGAAATGGCAGCGCTGAGCGAGACGCTAAAATAATATAGCATCTCTGACGCAAGTATTTCCATTTTTAACCCGATTAATCTCGATTATCAAAGTCCACCCGGCACTTGGGGTTACTTTGACAACGCACTTATTTACCCATCAGTTTTAAGACCGTCAGCTTAAAACTCGGGTAGATTGGTATAACAAGGTAATCAAAAGCGGATAAGAAACATCAGTTATTCCAAAAAGCATAGAAATAAAACTAAAAAAACTGCCTTCAAAGAAAGCAATCCAAAAACAGTGTGCTTCAGTAAAAGAATAACCCTAGGGGATCATAAAAACTGGGACACATCGACCCCCCCCACAGAATTTTAAAGAGAACCATCTAGGAATTTTTATTAGCTTGTTTCGTCCCCGCTCGTCGTCACAAGTCCAAAAGAAACATTTTTTCAAGGTTGTGTTTATGTCACCCCTCATTAGCAATCTTACCCCCCAGTTGACGGTATCTTGAACTTTGGGGGAAAGAATATTCAGCTTCTGAACGTTTTTTCAAAATAGTCTTGCAGTATTCTTCTAGGACACCCAGGGGGACTTGTAAAGGAATTTGACTGACTTTTTCTCGACTAAGACAGAAAACTTATGCTGTTAGTTTCCAGATTCATAACTTCAGGTCTTTTACTTTTCCCTTCTGTTGTAACTCGAAGTATTTTGGTTCGCTAATGAAAACTTTAGTTGCGCAAAGTTTTAAATAAGGGCCAAATTAATCAATTCCTGGCTTCTGAACTTAAATGCAAATCTTTTAAAAATCTACTGTTACACAATATGTAAAGTAAAGCATGACCCACGCCAACCTTCAGATGCAATTGGGTTTGCGGTATGGCCCAAACCTAGCCCACATATTGTCACCGAACGTGGGAAATCACCATACTTCTGGGATGAAAAAGTTCTAACAGGTGAAGGGTGAAGAGGAGGTGTCTCAATAGAGGCCAAAAGATAGAAGCAGATAATAAGAGAATACAAAAGTCCTTAGGCCCTATCAAAGGGTTTCTAGTTATTTGAAATCTTCAGGCAAAATTTGAACACGAAAACTTAGGACTCATTGTATGTTTCAATGGGGAGGAAGCGATAAAAAAAAGCACACAAACCACGACATACTGTCCCTCTAGCCACTGTTTTGTAATCCAGCAAAAGTCTCCATCTGTTTCTAAATTAAGGATTATTCTGCTTTTGCCGAACCAGTGGCTGTGCCCGATCGTGCACTGGGTCTAGCCTAGTAGTTAGGTGGTTAGGGACTTAATGGTAGTAGGATGTAATAATAGTAACAGAAAGCTATGCCTTGTGCATTAATTTCAGCACTCGCCATCAAAAAGCCTAGAAGGTTTCAATTTAATACCCTACGCAGTTTTCTAAGATTCGGCTGATAATGCCTTTACGAAAATATTTGCGTATATACTGCAGTTTGCCTTATCTTCAACATTTGCCTGAAAAGTTTTACCCATAGGCTTTCAATTTTAAGTAATACATTGCTGATGATGTCCTTGTAAACACGCCTGCATGTACATTATATGGTGTTGATTTATTTCAACATCCTTCAACATCCCCGGAACACAACCAAAAAGCATTGATTCTTATTACCCTTCGACTTTTTTGGGCCCAGATGCCAAACGTGTACTTACACAATTACAAATCCTGTTGATAAAACACCCTCAAATATAATAAATTACAGCATTTGCATTCAAGCCCCTTGAGGGGCTATTGCCCATACCCAGAAGCACAGTATTATTACCACTCTCGAAGTTCCCTTATTTCCCCACTCGCGTTTCACTATTGTACCCCATTCCAAAGTTCCCTACGACAAGTCCATCCATTACAAAGTGATTTTTGTAACAAAAAAAACTAATACATAGAGCCCATTTTGCTGTGTATGGAAGGAGCCTAAATAACAAGTCCATTTTACTTACACTTGTTACTTAGGTAGTGCTTTATACGCTGTCCATAATTTTTCGTAAGTTCTTTCTTAAAGTGCGCCGCAGTCTGTTCAGCTTTCTGTGTGTTTACAAATTTCGTTCATCATTCATACCCACATTTGGTTATTGTATTATTGCATTTGGTATACTAAGATATGGTTTTTCGTTTTAAGCTTTAAATTACGTTTTTTTGTCGTGTATTATTTTGTAAACTTTTTACTGTAAAAAATGTAAATTCAAAATAAATACAAAATAATCATAGTATAATTGATGTTCAATTATGTAAAGGTAATAACTCTTATTAAAGTGAATTATAGAGAACCTCTTTGGCAACCTTGTTCATTTGTTATATTGTTCCGGTGGTGAAGACAAAATCGTCTTTTTTCTTCCAGCGAAAAACTGATTATTTATGAGACACTGGTAAGTTGTGTTTAGGGTCTTACCTCTGGATATGTTTTTCATATTGATATAGTCTTTTCATACTGTGGCCTTTTCAAAGGATATTTGATTATTGAAGCAAATCCAATTTCATAATACCGATTATCTACTAAGCTTCAAACTTTTGGTTTCATTTTTTTTTAATGTTTGAAATTAGTTGTAATCCCTGATTAAAAATATATGCAAAAATCTTTGCAATTACCAATTTTTTTGCTGTTTAAAGGAATTTCATGTCTTTTTCATGTTGCTGTCCTTTCAAGGAAGATTGATTTGATTTATTCCAGCAAGTCCAATTTCTAAACAAAGTTTTCTACTAAGCTTCAAAGTTTTTTCTAAGATGTTTGAATTATAATCCGAGATAGAAATTTTTGAGGGCATCGCCTTTTGTGTTAGCACTAGCTGAAGGGTACAATAATTATTCCTACTGGCGGAAGACAACCCCACCACAACCCCTTGGGACAAGGGTTGTGAGTTGAGCGATTTGCCCCATTTGCTTACATGTAGACATTGTTATCAGGAAAAGAGCTAGTGTTTAACTCATGGTGTTCAAAAACCAGGCCAAGGGTATTCCGGTGAAGCATTTCAAGGAATGTTGAGGGGAGAGTTCAATTACATCAAAACATACTATTATGCAGATTGTGGGAAATGGACCTCCAGGGATGGCTCTTTAGGAGTATTAAAAGGCACTTTCAGAGAATGTATGAGGGGTTCGTGATTAATTGGCCAAAATGCAAGATTATGCGCATGCTATTAGCACTACTACTACTACTTTCTACTTCTACTGCGGCTACTACTAAGGCTAAGAGATTAAAGTGAAAATTTCAGGGGATGTTGGACTAAATGAAAAAAAAAACACTATATGCATGCAGGCTGACACTTGAAATTATCAGCAAATGTCCCAAGAGACTTCTTTCAGGGAATGTAAAAAAAAAAAAAAAGAAAAAAAAGCTGTATGTGCCTCAGTGATAGTAATGGCTAACGACTACTACTAAGACTTTTACTAGTACTGCGGCTACTTGTTATTATAGGCAAAGCTTTAAGGGAAATCTTTAGGAAATGTATCAACTACAATCTAAAATACGCTATGTGTGCATGTAGGTTATGAAAAGAATGTATCTGCCATATCTGGATCGCGGGATGACGTTAGACGAGTATTGAGTTTGGAAACTTTTCATGGTATGTTGAGGATGATATTGAACCTAACCAAAAGGCACTATTGCGCATTACTCCATACGACTAGTACCACTACTTACATCGCCAGCGCAACTGCCGGCTAATAGCATTAAGATGACAAATGCTAGGAAGGGTGGGGGGACTCTGAAACTAAATAGAAACAAATCCGCGGCAGGGTGTCCAAAATCTTCATGCAGGTGTTTCAAAATGTAGTGTAAGCCAATATCCCCGGACCAGCTTAGTATATTAAATTGAAAACTTTCTAGTACTTGTTAAGGGGGATGAATGAACTAAATCAAAAGACTTTATCGATCTGCTTACTAGGCATAACTACTGCTATTGCTACAACGGGCACTAATGTTTACTGGTACAACTGCTACGACTATCCCATTTTTATATGAAAACTACTTAGACTATCTACGACAATAATACTACTACTATTACTGCTGCTTACTCACTATATATAAGACTAAGTAACTACTACTACGACTAATACTACTACTGCCTACTGCGGCTACTGCTACAAGCTCATACTACTTCTACTTCTGCTACTACTACTACTACTCACCACTACTATACTACTACGCTCTTAGTATTATTAACTACTACTACTACTACCCCTACTACTAACTGCTAATTACTTAACTACTACTACTACTATACTATTACTGCTAGGGCTACTACTGAAGGCTACGGTTATCTAGGCAAAACTTTCAGGGAATATATCTCAGTATGCGGGCAAAAAAGTGAAAACACAACTATGTGGATATTAGTTGTCAAAAGTGCATAAACCGCTGATTATCGCAGGAGATCTGAATAGAATGCTTCAGTAAGACTTTCAGGGCATATTGAGAACCCACCAGTGTATTTTAGTACCTTTACGTTCGCACCAAAGATGCATTAAAGGTGCTAATACTACAGTTGATTCTACTGCGTACTGCTCAGGCAAAGTAGCCATGAAGAAGTACCTTTCAGGAAACTGTTGAGGATTCCCAGGGCCTCATGCAAGAGGAATTCATCTGGCCAAGATCGATTGCTACATACTACTTCTGCTTAGAATGCTGCTAAGCTCCTGGCATACTGTTACTATCTACTACAAATGCAACACGGCTGCTTCTGACAACTGCTTCTACTACTACTTACTGAAGTATGCTAAAAAGGGAAGGGGCTTTTATTTAAAAAAAAGACAAAGGATATGAGAGGTGAAAAATTTTGAAGGAACATGGAGGGCGAACTTGAAATAAATCAAAAGACATTATAAAACTTTCTGGGAAGGCTTAAAAGAGGACGATCAATTGACTCAAAGTCAGTATTTACAACATCGCCATTATTAGTACTTATGTTGAAACAAAAACTATACCTACTGCCTACCCCTCCTACTACTGCTACCACTCCTCACTACTGCTATCACTACATATGCGACTTTTGTAGCAAGTAAACCACGGGTGATGATACTGAAAGTGAAACTTTGTGGAAACATTGAAAGTAACGGTTGACCTAAATCGATAGCATACTTACGTGCAATACAGGTTGTCAAAAGGGCCGTCCGTAATAGCAACATCTTTGGAACGGTCTTATCGTATCAAGGGGAAACTTCAAGTGCTTATGGGGGAGGAGGGTCAAATGGCCAAAAGACAACATGTACAATACTATTACTGATATTAAGGCTTATTATTTTTTTATATTATTAATAATTAATTGCTACAGCACAAATACTGCTACAAAGACAGCACTACTACTGCTTCAACGGCTTTTACTACTACCACTACTTCTATGATACAAGTACTATTGAGACTAAGAGTATGAAAGTGAAAATTTAAGTGAATATAGAGGGGAATCTGAACTAAATCAAAACAACATTATTTGCATGCAATTTTCAAAAGAGCCTATATTAGGATG
The DNA here is from genome assembly GCA_027921565.1 of Artemia sinica. Taxonomy (NCBI): domain Eukaryota; kingdom Metazoa; phylum Arthropoda; class Branchiopoda; order Anostraca; family Artemiidae; genus Artemia; species Artemia sinica. The sequence goes on along the minus strand of JAPEVW010000646.1, from coordinate 57,509 downwards.
GATTTGTGAATTCAGTTGAACTTTCGGGGAAATTCTTAAAGGGGAAGATCAATTGACCAAAGACATATGTGCCCGTACTACTAACAATGCTACCACTGCTGCTACCAATGCTACTTTTATAGCAACTACTACAAACAGTAAGATATTAAGATAAGAATTTTAGGAAGTGTTAAGGGAAATGGAACTAAATTGAAACATACTAAGGATATGCAAGTTATCAAAAGGGCATATTGGCAGTATCATAGCAATGGGTAATTGTATTAAGTGTAAACTGTACAGGGCTTGATGAGGGAGATGTTTTAACTGACCGAATAGCAGCATATTTATATTATGCTGCTTCAAGTACTTGTGCTATTACTGTTAATACCACTGCTAGTTCTACAATTAGTATACTATAATTTCCACTACTACTGTGATTACTGTTACACTATGATTAAGTGTATGAAGGTGATATTTTTCAGGAAATATGAATGAATCACAGCACAACGTCTGCAAAATTACAGGGCTTGTTGCGGAAAGATTTGGACTAACTAGAGACAACATTTGCATCTCACCACCGCTACTTCTACTACTGGTACTACTGATACTGCTGCAAATAAAGCTAAGGGCTACTAATAATTCTACTGCTATACTACTGCTGCTAAAGCTATAGGTACTAGGAGAAAGGGGGGGGGTATGTTGAAAAAACAGACGTCCTATGTGTAACTGCTACTAATGCTACGTGCTACAATATTGCTACCACTAAAGCTAAGAATATTAAGCTGAGGCTTTTAAGGAGGGTTTTGTGGATGTGGAACTAATCAAAATGATTTATTAGCATGTAGAGTCTGAAAAAGGGGTACGAAATATCTCAGGAACGGTTTACATTAATAAGTTTGGAACTTCAGTGGTATGTTGTGGTGGATTTTGAACTAGCCAAAGGCACTATGTCTATACTACTAATACTGCTCTACTATTTGTTGTAACTATTGAGTTTAGGTTACTAAGGTGAAAGTCTTAGGAAGCGTTTATAGGGAGGGAGGGGGGTCAATTAACTAAAGAAACTGTATGCATGTATGTTTTCAAAAGGACATGTAAGTAATATCATGCAGCGCAATACTGTCATATAATCATTTGAAAAAGCTCATTCAATTGGAAATGAAAAGTTTTAGTGTTCTTTTAAGAGTCGAACGAAATTGGAAGGTAAGTAGCTTCTTCCCAAGTCCAGATACATCCAGTAAAAATTTTGAGATAGCTATTTGTTCAGCATTGTTGAAAGGTCCATTAACTATAAGTCTGGGGATGTTAATGCCCCCCACCCATAGCCCTAACAGAAAGGGCTGTATGTTATGCACTTTGCTTTAAGATTAGTAGGCGATTTATAAAACTTACTAGACAATATCAATTTCTCGGAAATATCCATTCCCCTAGCAGGCTATGCCTATATGGGTTAGTTCCTAACGCTAATATGTAAACCAGCCCTCTGATTGGCTTAGAAGGAGACACGTAGTTTGTTTCCCGTATCGGATCAATAAAATTTCCCAATCGATTAACGCAATCAATTTCTCGAAATCCACTGACCCTTCGAATACGCAATCAATTTCTCAGAATCCATTTCCCCTAGGGAGTCTATGCCCATATATGGTGTTCCGTCACGAGGCTATGAGGGTTAGGTTAGGCTACGCAATCAATTTCTCGGAAATCCATTTCCCCTAGGGAGTCTATACCCATATATGGTGTTCGTTCCGGAACTCATCAGGTTTGTTAGGTTACGCAATCAATTTCTCGGAAATCCATTTCCCCTAGGGAGTCTATGCCCATATATGGTGTTCGTTCCGGAACTCATCAGGTTTGGTTAGGTTACGCAATCAATTTCTTGGAAACGTGTTATCCCTGGGGATTCCATGGCCCATATATGGTGTTCCGTCCGACTGACAGCACAGGTGTTTTCCCTAGGGACTCATATGCCATATATGGACTCCGTCACGAGTACTAGGTCCTCTCTACTGATGTTTAATCATGGCTGCATAGCGTAGCTGCAATCTAGTGCAGAGCAAACAACAGCCCATAGTAACAAAAATTAAAAAACGCGTTTTGAAAAATCCCTCGAAAAATGGCGTCAGATCAGAATGAAGAGTGTACTATTGCAATCAGCATGGTTGAAAACCTGAGTCATGTTTAGAGTCATGTTTAATAGCTCATTTGAAAACTCTTACTCTCTTCTACGTGCTTTTTATCAATTCTACTATCCTTAAGTGAGATATAGCACCGGAAACAACACTTTTGAGGCCACTTCTTAAGTTTGAAAATCTTGGAAACATAAAAACGGTATCACTGTAATAATTATGGTCCAAAAGCCTTAATTGGACGTTTTGCAAAATACCTCTGCATGTTCCTCCCCAGGCCCCTTGAATAAGCTACGCAATTAAAGTCCTACAAACACCAATGTATTACATTAGATTATTAGAGCGTGGCTCTTTGATACAGCGCTTGCTTCAAATTAGATTATCATGCGTTCGATTCCTGCTTAGATTTTTTTAATCATGGTTTGTCCCTTCTTATGATTACTCTTCAGATAATTCATTATTTTTGTAAATGTGATGCACTCATTTTTTAAAAGCATATCCCGGGAAGGTTCTTTAAACTATTACTCATATCTACGTGCTTTTTATCAATTTTACTATCCATAAGGTGCCATATTGCACTAAAAACGGCAATTTTGCTTCCCCTTCTCAAGTGGAATCGTTTGGAAGCATAACACGGTACCATTGCAATAAGTATGGTCCAAAGCCCTTAACTGGAGAATTATAAGAACCCCTTGCGTATACTCCCCTTATTGCTTCCACTTCAGTTTTAAGTTCACCAAGACATAAAATTTAAAGTTCAGTTTTAAATTTTTTCCGTAGAAGATAGAAAAAGTTATACTATGATTGTGATTATTTTCCATGAAGATAAAAAGTTTCACTTTAATTCTAAATTTTCTTAAATTCAGTTCCGACTTTTCTCAAAGAGATGAAAAAATTTAAAGTTCTTGTTCCAAATATTTTTTCGGAAGAAGTAAAGTTCAACTTCGATTCTGAATTTTCTCAATGAAAATGAAATAATGTATTGATCAATTCTATTTTCCCAAAATAATATAAAAATTTTCCACTTCAGTTCAGATTTTTTTCAAAGAGATGAAAAATTTAAAGTTCTGTTCAAATTTTTCATGAAGATAGGAAAAGTTATACTTTGATTGTGACTATTCTTCATGAAGATATGGAGCTCCACTTTAATTCTGAGATTCCTCGAAGAAGTGCAAAATTTTCAAGTTCTCTTCTGATTTTCTTAAGAAGAGAAAAAAAGTTAGCTTAATTCTGAATTTTACCAAAGAAATGAAAAAGCTTCCACTTCAGTTCATAATTCTCAAAGACATAGAAAATTTAAGTTCAGTTCTAAATTTTTCCGTAGAAGATAGGAATGGTTATACTATGATTGTGATTATTTTCCAGTGAAGATAAAAAGTTTCACTTTAATTCTAATTTTCTTAATTCAGTTTCCGATTTTTCTCAAAGAGAGAAAAATTTAAAGTTCTGTTCCAAATTTTTCATAGAAGATAGAAAAGTTTATACATTGATTGTGAATATTCGAAATGAAGATAAGCAGCTCCACTTTAATTCTGAGTTTTCTCGAAGAAGGGCAAAATTTTCAAGTTCTCTTCTGAATTTTCTTAAAGAAGAGAAAAAGTTAGCTCAATTCTGAATTTTTACCAATGAAAATAAAAAAGCTCCCACGTTCAGTTCTTAATTTCTCAAAGACATAAAAAATTTAAAGTTCAGTTCTAAATTTTTCTGTAGAAGATAGGAAAGTTTAACTATGATTGTATTATTTTCCAGTGAAGATAAAAAGTTTCACTTTAATTCTAAATTTTCTTAAATTCAATTCCGATTTTTTCTGTAAAGAGATGAAAAAATTTAGTTCTGTTCCAAATTTTTCATAGAGATAGGAAAAGTTATACTTGATTGTGAATATTCTTCATGAAGATATGGAGCTCCACTTTAATTCTGAGATTTCTCAAAGAGTGCAAAATTTTCAAGTTTCTTCTGAATTTTCTTAAAGAAGAGAAAAAAGTTAGCTGAATTCTGAAATTTTTACCAAAGAAAATGAAAAAAAGCTTCCTCTTCAGTTCATAATTTCTCAAAAGACATAGAAAATTTAAAGTTCAGTTCTAAATTTTTCCGTAGAAGATAGGAATGGTTATACTATGATTGTGATTATTTTCCAGTGAAGATAAAAAGTTTCACTTTAATTCTAATTTTCTTAAATTCAATTCCGATTTTTCTCAAGAGATGAAAATTTAAAGTTCTGTTCAAATTTTTCATAGAAGATAGAAAAAGTTATACATTGATTGTGAATATTCGACATGAAGATAAGGAGCTCCACTTTAATTCTGAGTTTTTCTCGAAGAAATGCAAAATGTTCAAGTTCTCTTCTGAATTTTCTTAAAGAAGAGAAAAAAAGTTAGCTCAATTCTGAATTTTACCAATGAAAATAAAAAAGCTCCCACTTCAGTTCTTAATTTCTCAAAGACATAAAAAATTTAAAGTTCAGTTCTAAATTTTTCCGTAGAAGATAGGAATGGTTATACTATGATTGTGATTATTTTCCAGTGAAGATAAAAAGTTTCACTTTAATTCTAATTTTCTTAAATTCAGTTCCGATTTTTCTCAAAGAGATGAAAAAATTTAAAGTTCTGCTCCAAATTTTCATAGAAGATAGAAAAGGCAGATACATTCTTAGACCACACTGGCTATACATGACAAACGAAAGTCAGAGAAGAGAGAAAGTAACAAAATGAAAAATAAAATCAAAAAGGGTGAAAAAATGAGGATTTTGTCAGCCAGCGAACCATGAAGATGACAAAATATAATGCAAATGTTTCGACAAGGACCGTCCGCCAAGTCGTCCTCAGTGCTAAACAAAAAAGAAGAAAAAAAAAAACGAAAATCTAACCTTTCGAAGCTTACTGTAGCAAAGACAGAACAGACACTGAATAAAAAACCAGGCAGGAATCAATGAAAATGAATTTACCAAGATGATTGTGCAAAAGATCTTTCGTCTTGCAATAACTTTAGCTGGTCTACAATTTCGGTTTTCATTAGATATGCAAATAGGTTCTTTTAAGTTTTTTCGGGTGAAATATTGATTGAGTCCTTCAAGATTAAATTGTCGTAAATTGGGCTTAATGAAATATCTCCAGTATCCTCTATTTATTGCTAAATTTTGGTTCATATATTTTTTTAGTCTCAATTACCTCCTTAAAAGTTTTGTGGTACGCCATAAACAGTTGATATTAAGGTTACGCTCCTCAAACAGAACTAGATGGGTCGGGTTTACGAAATATGCGAAGCCAATGCCGAATCAAAGTTGTCATTGTCATTTTTTTAATCTCAGGGGACTTATCTATTGAAATTTTGTGTGCTCATGCAAACGCTCACCTAGTTGTTGAAATGGGTCCTACCAATGTAAAACGTTTCCACAAGAACACGGGATTCTGTAGACAACCACTACCCAGTACAGGGTTTTGTTTTATCCTTCCCTGAGTTAAAAAAATGTTCAAACCTTTTGTTCGGTTTTGAAAGAAACAGAGAGATTATGTTTATTTAAAATTTTTCCAAGTCTATCGTCAAGTTTCGGGATGTATGGTAAAACGATGAAAGTTTTTTTCTCAATTGCCGGTGTAACTGAATCAAGGGGGACAAGCTCCCTATTTTGTTCTTTTATCTTTTTTAATCGTCTATCTATCATATTTTCAATGAGTTTGATTGGGTAACCATTGCAAAAAAGAATAATCCTTGACATAATTTAGTTCAGAATTTATATGATTACTGGGAACAAATTTTTAAAACTCTGTCGACTAAAGAGATTCACTACCCCTCTCTTCATCACGAAGGAGGGTGATGGGAAGAGAAATGTAGATATCGATCATTATGAGTCGGCTTTCTATAATATAGAAAATTCAAGACTAGGATTAGTTTTTATAATCCAAAACATCTAAGAAAGCGCAGCTTACCGGAATCTTCGAGTTTCCATTGTGAACTGGAGATTCGAATCAAAAAGAGTTCAAATGTGCCAAAAAAATCTCTTAGAGAGTCTTGTCCATGTTCCCAAACAGAAAGGATTCATCAACAAAACGAAACCAGATTAGAGTGTTTTAAGTGGAAACTATTCAAAGCAGACTGTTCTATGAAATCCATGTAAAATTTTCCAAATAAGAGAGACAAGACAGTGCCCATGTGATAAGCCCATTATTTGAAGAAAAAATTTGTTTCGGAATTTAAAATACGAGGAGATACTTGTTGCAAAAGACGGACAAGGGTCATTATTGTATCAATTTCCCAAAGTTTTGTAATCCGACCAAGCTGAATTTTCCTCTAATTTTCTTTGTAAAGCCTGCTCACATTTATGAACAGTCGCATGAAGTGTACAATAGAAACTGCATCAAAACTAGATAAAACGGTATTTTCTGTTTGTACTTTGATTTTTTAACTTCTCAACAAGATCTATGGAGTTTTTAATATAGGATTTCTGTGTGCTTAAAAGAGGCTTAAAAATGGTGGCTAAAGAAACTTCCTATACCCGTAGGCTGGAGAACTATAACATGCTACAATTGGACGTAACAGAATATCTTTTCTTATGGATTTTAGGCAGACCATAAACTTAGGGGCTGAACAACCTTTGGGAATAAAATTTTCTGTACATTTGAGGGGTAATTAGTCTAATATCTTTTAAATTTCCTAGTTCATTTCTCAACTTTTCTGTGTGTATTTGTCCGTGGGATCAAATTTTATTTCTTTGTAAATATTATCATCCATTAAAAGGGTGTTAACTTTTAATTCAATTCCGAAACAAATTTTTCTTCAAATCAATGGGCTTATCCATGGGCACTGTCTTGTCTCCTTATTTGGCAAATTTTTACATGGATTTCATAGAACAGTCTGTTGAATAGTTTCCACTTAAAACACCTATCTGGTTTCGTTTTGTTGATGATATCCTTTCTGTTTGGGAACATGGACAAGACTCTCTAAGAGATTTTTTGGCACATTTGAAACGCTTTGTGATTCGAATCCAGTTCACAATGGAACTCGAAGATTCAGGTAAGCTGCCTTTCTTAGATGTTTTGATTATAAAAACTAATCCTAGTCTTGAATTTTCTATATATAGAAGCCGACTCATAATGATCAATATCTACATTTCTCTTCCATCACCCTCCTTCTGTGAAAAGAGGGGTAGTAATCTCTTAGTCGACAGAGTTTTAAAATTTGTTCCCGTAATCATATAAATTCTGAACTAAATTATGTCAAGGATATTCTTTTTTGCAATGGTTACCCAATCAAACTCATTGAAATATAATAGATAGACGATTAAAAAAGATAAAAGACAAAATAGGGAGCTTGTCCCCTTGATTCGTTACACCGGCAAATTGAGAAAAAAACTTTCATCGTTTTACCATACATCCCGAAACTTGGCGATAACCTTGGAAAAATTTTTAAATAAACATAATCTCTCTGTTTCTTTCAAACCGAACAAAAGTTTGAACATTTTTTTAACTCAGGAAGGATAAAACAGACCCTGTACTGGGTAGTGGTGTCTACAGAATCCCGTTGTTCTTGTGGAAAGTTTTACATTGGTAGGACCCATCAACATTTAGGTGAGCGTTTGCATGAGCACAAAATTCAATAGATAAGTCCCTGAGAATAAAAAAGACAATGACAACTTTGATTCGGCATTGGCTTTCGCATATTTTCGTAAACCCGACCCATCTAGTTCTGTTTGACGAGGCAACCCTTACTATCAACTGTTTATGGCGTACCACAAACTTTTAAGGAGGTAATTGAGATAAGAAAATATATGAACCCAAATTTAGCAATAAATAGAGATACTGGAGATATTTCCATTAAGCCCAATTTACGACAGTTTAATCTTGAGACTCAATCAATATTTTCACCCGAAAAAAAACTTAAAAGAACCTATTTGCATATCTAATGAAAACCGAAATTGTAGACCAGCTAAAGTTATTGCAAGACGAAAGATCTTTGCACAATCATCTTGGTAAATTCATTTTCATTGATTCCTGCCTGGTTTTTTATTCAGTGTCTGTTCTGTCTTTGTACAGTAAGCTTCGAAAGATTAGATTTTCGTTTTTTTTTCTTCTTTTTTTGTTTAGCACTGAGGACGACTTGGCGGAGGTCCTTGTCGAATATTTGCTTATATTTTGTCATCTTCATGGTTCGCTGCTGACAAAATCCTCGTTTTTTCACCCTTTTTGATTTTATTTTTCATTTTGTTTACTTTCTCTCCTCTTCTGAGTTTCGTTTGAGATAGAAAAGGTTATACATTGATCGTGAATATTCACCATGAAGATAAAAAGTTCCACGTTAATTCTAATTTTCTCAATGAAGTGCAAATCTTCAATTTATCTTCTAAATTTTCCAAGACAATAAAAAAGATCCACTTCAGTTTCTGTTTTTTTCTCAAGAGATGAAAAATTTAAATTTCTGTTCTAATTTTAATTAAATTTTAGCTCCTTTGTCATATGGATTTACCCCTCAAATTTTTAAATTAGAAAATGAGTGACTCGTTCTATTATTAAAGACAATCGTCAACTCGTTCATCTAACCTCCAAAACAATAGGTTAGGTTAGATATAAATAAATATTAATAAATAATATAAACATTTCTACATGTTTTTAAGTTAGGTTAGGATAACTTATCATGAGCACTCATGATAAGTTAACCTAACCTTTTCCGGCGATTATGGTTAGGTTAGGCTTGATTAAGTTAGGTTAGATTAGGTTAGGTTAAGTTAGGTTAGCCTACGGATGCCTCACTTAGGTTGGTTAGGTGAGAGACAGGCAAAAAGTTAGGTGTATGATTAGGTTAGGTTGGGTTAGCTAGATTAAGTTAGGTTAGGTTAAGTTAGGTTAGTGCTAGGTTAGCCTACGTACCGCGCGCGTATGTAGGCTAACCTAGCCTAACCTAACTTAACCTAATCTACACCTAATCTAACCTATACAACCTATTGTAAATACTTGATAACTTCAATTCAAAATCAAATTAGAATTGAATTGTGTTCTTTGGTAAATTCAGAAGAGAACTTGAACTTTTCTATCTCTATGAAAAATTTGGACCGTATTTTAAATTTTTTCATCTCTTTGAGAAAAATCTGAAATGAAGTGGAAAATTTTTATACGTATTTTGGGAAAATAGAATTGATCAATAACTTATTTCATTTTCATTAAGAAAATTCAGAATCGAAGTTGAACTTTTCTTCTTTCCGGAAAAATATTTGGAACAAAACTTTAAATTTTTTCATCTCTTTGAGAAAAGTCGGAACTGAACTTAAGAAAATTTAGAATTAAAGTAAAAATTGTTATCTTCATGGAAAATAATCATAATCATAGTATAACTTTTCCTATCTTCTACGGAAAAATTTAGATGAAACTGAACTTTAAATTTTTATGTCTTGGTGAGCTTGAAAACGAAGTGAAAGCTTTTTATTTTCTCTGGAGAATTAGAATTGAATTGTGTTCTTAGGTAAATTCAGAGAGAACTTGAACTTTTCTATCTTCTATGAAAAATTTGAACATTATTTTAAATTTTTTCATCTCTTTGAGAAAAATCTGAACTGCTATTTGGGGAGATTACGTTCCATGGCACCTTTCCAAGGCAGATTACCAGACTGGTTATTTGGCAAGGTATAATGTGGTCAACATGTTTTGAGAGTATGCAGTTTGTTATTAAAAAATTGGACACTACAATCAGAAATTGTTTGATTGACATTTTAAAAAGGGGTAATGAGATTTGCAAATTGGAGTGTAGGATTTGCGAATTTGATCCTATTAAGGATTGACTTGAAATAAAATTTTGAACAAGAAAATGGCTGAAAAGTGTTTTGGGGGAGAACGGGATGATTGTTGTACTGTATAATACACAAGTGATGTGTTGGACATTGTTGTCAATTTTAAAATAGTTTAACGTTATGTGAAATCCCAAGGTTTTGTGTACCAAGAATGGACCGGAGGTAGCCTCCCCTACATACACGAATGGATATCGCTAGAATATTTTAAGACGGGTTTGTTATTTAAAAAATCGGATGCTAAACTCAGACAACAAAAGGATTGTAACACCTGATTGTTCGTTTATTTTGCATTGATATTTCTAAGTCAATTAAGATGAAGAAATGTCGGAGTTTAGGTTTTACAGCAGCAGGCACGTGCGAGGGAATTTTTTGTTTGGATGGGGGGGGGGGCTTAAAAAGACAAAATTGGTTAACTACATTAGTTTATAAGACGGATCATGAAAATCCCAGGTTTTGTGTACACAAGAATGGACCGGAGGTAGCCTCCTCTACAAGGTAGCCTCCTCTACATACACGAATGGATAATCGCTAGAATATTTTTAAGACGGCTTTGTTATTTAAAAAATCGGATGCTAAACTCAGACAAACAAAAGAATGTAACATACCTGATTGGTTCGTTTATTTGAATGATATTTCTAAGTCAATTAAGATGAAGAAATTTCGGATGTGTAGGTTTTACATCACCAGGCAGCGTGCGAGGGAAATTTTTTGTTGGTGAGGGTCTTAAAAAGACAAAATGGGTGAACTACATTAGTTTATAAGCGATCGTGAAAATCCCAGGTTTTGTGTACCAAGAATGGACCGGAGGTAGCCTCCTCTACATACACGAATGGATATCGCTAGAAATATTTTAAGACGGGCTTTTTTTATTTTTTTTATTTACTTAAATCGGATGCTAGACTCAACAACAAAGTTTTTTTGATTGTATTTACACCTGATTGTTCGTTTATTTATTTGTCATTGATATTTGTAAATCAATTAATATGAAGTTAAATCGTAGGTTTTGACCTCACGCCATTGTGCACATGGTGCTAGGCAGTTTTTGTTAGAAGACAGTGGCGGCAGACAAGGAAAAGGACGAAAGAGGTTTGTTGTGATTTTTTTATTTTCTATCCATTAGTGTTTCATAAAAGACAGGAACAAGAAAAACCCAAGGGAAAAGGGGACCAAAAAAAGGAACCGGAGAAGCAAAACACCCCAACAACAAACAACAAGAAAAAAAGAAAAACGCAAGCAAAAAAAAAAAAACGAGAGGCAAAAGGAAAAAAAAAAATGCGGATAGCTAAACTCAGACAAACAAGCGGCATTGTAAGCCCCTGCGTGGTTCGTTTATATTGGCATGATATTTCTAAAGTCAATTAAGATGAAAGAAATGTAGGTTTTACATCACCAGGCACATGCTGAGGGGAATAATTTTGTTGGTGGGAGGGCGGCTTTAAAAAGACAAAAATGGGGTGAACTACATTAGTTTATAAGACGGATCATGGACATCCCAAGGTTTGTGTAACCAATAATGGACCGGAGGTAAGCCTCCTCAACATACACGAATGGATATCGCTAGAATATTTTAAGACGGGCTTTGTTATTTAAAAATGCGGATGCTAAACGCAGACCAAACAAAAGGAGGGTAACACTGATTGGTTCGTTATATTGCATGATATTTCTAAAGTCAATTAAGATGAAGAAATGTGCGGAGTGTAGTGTTTGACATCACCAGGCACGTGTGAGGGAAATTTTTTGTTGGTGGGGGGTTAAAAGGTAAAAAAGTGGGTGAACTACATTAGTTTATAAGACGGATCGTGAAAATCCCAAGGTTTGTGTACCAAGAATGGACCGGAAGGTAGCCTCTCCCTACATGTACGAAGGATATCCTAGAATATTTTAAGACGGGCTTTGTTATTTAAAAAATGGATGCTACAATCAGACAAACAAAAGGATTGTAACACCTGATTGGTTTCGTTTATTTTGCATGATATTTCAAAAGTCAATTAGATGAAGAAATGTCGGAGTGTAGGTTTTTACATCACCAGGCACCGGTGCGAGGGAAATTTTTTGTTGGTGAGGGGGCTTTAAAAAGACAAAAATGGGTGAACTACATTAGTGTATAAGAACGAATCCTGAAAATACCAAGGTTTTTGTGTACCCGAGACTGGACCGGAGGTAGCCTCCTCTACATACACGAAGGGATATCGCTAGCATATTTTACGATGGGCTTTGTTTCTTTAAAAAAATCGGATTTGCCCTCAAAAACTCAGACAACAAAAGGATTGTAACACCTGATTGGTTCGTTTTATTTTGCGTGACATTTCTAAGTCAATTAAGATGAAAGAAAATGTCCGGAGTGTAGGTGTTACATCACCAAGCACGTGCGCAGGGATATGTTTGTGGTGAGGGGGGGGGCTTTCTTTAAAAAGGACAAAAAAGGCCGTGAACTACATTAGGTTCTAAGAACGGAGCATGAAAAAATCCCAAAGTTTTGTGTACGCCCGAATGGACCGGAGGTAGCCTCCTCTACATACACGAATGATATCGCTAGAATATTTTAAGATGGGCTTTGTTATTTAAAAAATCGGATGCATAATCTCTCAGACAAACAAAATGGATGTGAACACCTGATTGGTTCGTTTATTTTGCATGATATTTCTAAAGTCACATAAGAATGAAGAAATAGTCGGAGTGTAGGTTTTTACATCACCAGGCACGTGCGAGGGATATTTTTGTTGGGTAGGGGGGGGGGTGGGGCTTAAAAAGACAAAATGGGTGAAGCTACATTAGTTTTTATAAGACGGATCATGAAAATCCCCAAGGTTTTGTTGTACCAAGAATGGCCGCTGGAGGTAGCCTCCTCTACAGTAGCACGAATGGAATATCGCTAGAATTATTTTAAGACAGGGCTTTTGTTATTTAAAAAATTGGAATGTACAATCAGAATTTGTTTTATTGGCATTTGCATTTGCAAAAAGGGGTACTGTAATTTGGTGAATTGAAGTGTATGTTTGGACATCACCAGGCACGTGTCGAGGGAAAATTTTGTGTTGGTGGGGGGGTTTAAAAAGTGTAAAAAGTGGGTGAATTACATTAGTTGTATAGAGACGGGTATTCGTGAAAATCCCAAGGTTTTTGTGGCCCAAGAGTGGACTGGAGAACACTTCACCTCAACCGTGGCCACAGGCCCCCCGCGAATCAGAATTAAAATTATAAAAGAAGTTTCTTCAAACTGAAAGGAAGGTAGCAACATCAAACTTAAAACTGGGCAGAAATTAGAGGCTGTTTCCAAAGATTTCGGATTCATTAAATTTAATGGTTGCCAGTCGAAGAAGCTGTGAGCTTGCGAAACATTTGCCTGATTATCGAAAATGGAGAAACATAACCCTCCAAAAGTACGACAGTGAAGGTGATTAATCTTGAGAGGGGTAATTTTCCATGGGAAAGGGGGAGGGATTTTTTAAACGGTGAACACGAACTTTCAAACCGTGAGGTAACACATTACCTACAGATGCATCCAATCATCCGTTTTTCGGGTAGTAGTCATTCCACGGAAGGCTTAATAAAAGAATGGCCGACTCTGCTACTACTATCGTAACCATCTCTGTGTTTATTATGTGCCGAAGAACTGTTATCCTGTGTAAAAAGCATGTGTTGTAATTAGAAAACCCCAAGTTGATATTGTCAGAAAAATAAAAATGGCATTGTCCGGACATATCACTACGTAACGGAATATAAAGATGTAAAACGATGTGAAAAACAAAGCACCCAGCAAACGGTACTACTACTGGCATTGATCAAACAGTCGGGGGGGAAGAACAGTCAATGAATCGAATAATACCAAAGACGTAAAACTAGCATTGAGCCTGTCGATGACCGCCATCCAGTAAAAGATTGTTGTAGGATTCAAAGTGAATAATGACTTATTTCTACTGTATTACGAAGCTACGGAAGAAGACAATAGCTATAAGTAATCCAAAGAGAAACATGGTGAACCATGTTTATGGAACAGATTCCAAATGTCCAAAGTTGTGTCCTTGATCGTCCTAAATGATATAATAATCACTATTTTTGTATTAATATTCTACATGACATTATTTGCATTAAAAATATAATTATCATTACATTGTTATGTGTTTCATATGATGTTTAGAGGTAAAGCTAGCATACTCGACATTCGTGTTTTCCAAGCAGACTGGTTTTTAATGCCAAAAAATAGACTACAGTTTCAGATTTGGCACAGAGACTTGGGTATTTTCCATAATTGTTCTTACAGAAGAATCTATGAAGTTGAACGGCCAAAAAACCCTTATTTGAGCTCAATTTTATAGAAATATGTTTGTATTTTCTGCGATCTGAAAACAAAAGAGTACTAAAGTTTCAGATTTGATACCACGAAAATTGTATTTTTTCATAATTTTACATACAAAAAACTAGAGTTTTTACGGCTAAAAAAACCCTTATTAGCTCAGATTTTATATAATAGTTTTATTTTTCGATCCGAAAATAGACTAAAGTTTTCAGATTTGATAACCAAGAATTTTATTGTTAGTGACATGTTGAATAGTGTCGTGATTTTCCATAATTTTACTTACATCTTTGGAACTGGTTGAACGATAAAAACGATGGTTTTAAGACGAGTGGTGTTTTTTAAAGCACATTCAGCATGGTGTGCGCTGATTGTTTGTTTTATCAAAACCTTACAACGAAGGGCCGAAATTAGAGGGTTGTTTTCCAAAGATTTAAAACGATGAAAACAAAGCACCAGCAAACGTGTACTAGGCATTGATCAAACAGTCAATGAATCAAATAATAACCAAATACGAAAAGAAAAAACATATTGAGCCTGTCGATGACACACCCAACCACCGTAAAAATTGGTGTATGACTCAAAAATGGAAATAAACGATTGATTTCTACTGATGTACGCAACTCAAGAGAAGACAATAGCTCTAGTCATCAGAGCGGAGAACATGGTGATACCATTTTATGGAACCAGTATTTCAAAATGTCCAAAGTTTTTCATTGATATTTAATCATGTAATAATAGTATATATTTTTTGTATTAATATTCTACATGACCATTACTTTCATTAAAAATAGTATATTATGCTATTTACATTGTTTATGTGTTACATTATGTTTAGAGTAAGGCTTCGCATATCGAACATTTTGTTTTTCCAGCAGTACTGTTTTTTCTGAAAAGCCCAAAATAGACTAAAGTGTCAGATTTGGTAACCAGAGAATTGTATTTTCCATAATTTTTCTTACAAAAAAACTAGAGTTTTACGACCAACAACTCCTTTATTAGCTCAAATTTGATGAGAAATAGTTTTATTTTGCGGTCCGAAAATAGACCTAAAGTATCAGATTTGAAAACGAGAGAATTGTATTTTCCATAATTTTTCTTTCCAAGAAACTAGAGTTCTACAGCCAAAAACCCGTATTAGCTGCAGATTTTATAGAAATAGTTTTTAATTTTCGATCCGAAAATATGGGACTAGAGTTTCGGGGGGGGATTTGAACTCAGACGAATTTTTATTTTGCCATAATTTTCTTACATCGTTTGGAAATGGTTTAACGATAACAAGCATTTTCCGACGCAGATGGGTTTTTGAAAGCATATTCAGCATGGGCGTGCGCTATTTTTTTTTTTATCAACACACTTAATAGCGGGGCTAGAAATAGAGGTTTCTGTTTCCTAAAGATTTCAGATTCATTAGCTTTAGTGTTGTCCAGTCCAAAGCTATGACCTTGAGAAAATTTGTCCTGATTATCCGCAACATGGGGAACACCCTCCAAAAGTCGACAGGAAATGGTAAGTTATCTTGAGGGGGGAATTTTCCATGGACGAGGGGAAGGGTATTCGTTACGATGAAACCCCAACTTGAAAACCATGGCCGCGCAATCAGAAATGTAAATTATAAAAAAAGTTTTTTCAACTGAAAGTAAGGAGCAACATCAAAACTTCCACGGTCAGAAATAGAGGCTGTTTCCAAAGATTTACATGAAATCATTAACTGTGTAGTGTTGTCCAGTCCAAAGCAATGAGCTTGTGAAGAGTTGGTAATATTTCAGTAGTGTTTTGTTGTGCATTACATTGTCACAGTTATATTCTCTTGATTTTTCAAGTTCTTTTGAATTTCTTCGTGAAATCAAGAGTGTGGAATATTTCAGTAGATGTTTTGTCGTGGTTACCTTGTCACAGTTACATTCTTTGATTTTTTCAAAGGTCTGATTTTTTGGATTTTCTTATCGTTGAAATGCAAGAGTTTGGAATATTTCAGTAGTGTTTTGTTATGGTTTTACCTTGTCACAGTTTACATTCTCTTGAGTTTTAAGGAAGAAAAGAAAAGTGCTTTTGAATTTTCTTTTCGTTGAACTGCAAGAGGTTGGAATATGTTCAGTACAGTGTTTTGTTATGGTTTACCCTTGTCACAGTTACATATCTTCTTGATTTTTCAAAGTTCATTCTGACTTTCATTCATTGAAATGCGAGAGTTGGAATCTTTCAGTAGTGTTTTGGGTCGTTGTTTCCACATGTCACAGTTACATTCTCTTGAGTTTCAATGTTCATTTTGGATTTTCTTTCGTTGAAATGCAAGAGCTGGAATCACTTCACGTTAGTGCTGTTGTTGTCCAGTGCTTATGTAGCATGTCAGGAGTTAACATTACTTCCTTGATTTTTCAAAGTTCATTTTGAATTCCTTTGCTTTTTGCTTTCATTGAAATGCAAGAGTTGGATTATTTCAGTAGTGTTTTGGGTCAATGGTTTACCTACCTTTTCACAGTCACATTCTCTTAATTTTCAAAGTTTCCATGTATTTGAGGGAAGGAGCTAACAGCCTGTTTATTTCCGGTGTTATTTCGACCTAGCTTGGATACACAATACAGAAAGTTAATTCAGGAAATTGATGAAAGAAAATTTTAGAACGGGGTACGTGCGCCGCACGTACCCCCGTCCTAAGTTTTTTTTTTGTTTTTTTGAAAAATTAAGAGAATGGTGAACTGTGACGAAGGGTAAACCAGGACAACAACACTACTGTAAATAATTCCAACGCTTGCATTTCAAGGAATATAAATCCAAAATGGAATCGTTGAAAAATCAAGAGAATGTAAGTGTGACAAGGTAAAGCCACAACAAAACACTACTGAAATATTCCAACTCTTTGCATGTTAAAAACGAAAGACAGTATTTTCAAAATGAACTTTACAAAATACGGAGGAATGTACTGTGTTACAAGGTAAACCAGACAAACAACACTGGGCTGAAATAATCCAACTCTTGCTATTTCAATGAAGAAAGTTCTCAAAATGAAACTTTGAAAAAGTCATGAGAAGTGTACGGTGACAGAGGTATAACCAGCGACGAAACACGACTGAATAAATTCCAACTCTTTGCATTTTAAAACGAAAGAAATGTCAAATGAACTTTAAAACATTAAGAGAATCTAACTTGTGACAAGGTAAACCACGACATAAAACTGACTGAAATAATCCCACTCTTGCATTTCAATGAAAGAAATTCAAAATGAACGTTGAAAAATCAGAGAATGTAAGTGTGACAAGGTAAACCACAACAAAACACTACTGTGAAATATTCCAACTCTTGCATTTACATGAGCAGATAATTTTCAAAATGAACTTTAAAAATTAAGAGAATGTCACTGTGACAAGGTACACCACGACAAAACCTACTGAAATTAATCCCACTCTTGCATTTGCAAATGAACGAAATTCAAAGATGAATGACTTTGAAAAATCAAGACGAAATGTAAAAATTCAAAATGAAACTTTGAAAAATCATGAGAATGTAACTGTGACAAGGTAACCACGACAAAACACTACTGAATATTTCCAACTCTTGCATTTACACGAAAGAAATCCAAAATGAACTTAAAAAAATTAAAGAGTGTAACTGTGACAAGGTAAACCACACAGAAAACACCTACTGAAATATTCCTAACTCTTGCATTTCAACTGAAAGAAATTCAAAATGAACTTTGAAAAAATCAAGAGAATGTTACTGTGACACAGGTAAACCATAACAAACACTACTGAAATATTCCAACTCTTGCATTTCAACGATAGAAATCCAAAAATGCAGCTTTGAAAATCAAGAGAATATAACAGTGACAAGGTAAACCACGACAAAACACTACTGAAATATTCCAACTCTTGCATTTCAACGAAAGAAATCCAAAATGAACTTGTGTAAAAATCAGAGGAATGTACAGTGACAATGTAAAGCCAGCAAACAAGAAACTACTGGACTATTTCCCACTCTTCACAAGCTCCTAGCTTTTGTTTTGACTGACAACTGACTAAAGTTAATGAATGCTTAGAATCTGTTGGAAACAGCCTCTATTTCTGACCGTTTAAGTTTTGATGTTGCTCCTTACTTTCAGTTGAAAATCCTTTGTTATGATTTAATTCTTTCTGATTGCGGGGCCCGGGTTGAAGTTGTGTTGGTACATGTAAAAATACCCTTCCCCTCATCCGATGGAAAATTCCCAGCCCTCAGAGCAATACCTATTCCTGTCGACTTTTGGAGGGGTGTTTTCCCATTGTGCGATAATCATGGTACAATTTTTCTCAAGTTCCTAGCTTTTGACTGTCAACACTACAGGTTCATGCACCCTAAATCTTTGGAAACAACCTCTATTTCTGCTCGTGTAAGTTTTGATAAAAAAAAAATAGCGCACGCCATGCTGAATGTGCTTTCAAAACCCATCTGGTCGAAAACATGTTTGTTATCGTTAACACATTTCTAAGGATGTAAGAAAACTATGGAAAATACAATTCTCTGGTTCAAATCTGAAACTTATAGTCTATTTTCGGGGGACAAAATAAAACTATTTCTATAAAATCTGAGCTAATAAGGGTTTTTGGCCTGTAAACTCTAGCTTTTTGTAAGAAAAATTGATGAAAATACAATCTCTCTGGTTCAAATCTGAAACTTTAGTCTATTTTTCAGATCGAAAAATAAACTATTTTCTATTAAAATTTGAGCTAATAAGGGTTTTTGTCGTAAACTCTAGTTTTTTTTTTGTAAGAAAATTATGGAAATACAATTCTCTGGTTCAAATCTGAAACTTTAGTCTATTTTTGTTGGCTCGAATAACATTCTGCTTGAAAAAACGAATGTTCCATATGCTAGCTTACTCTAAAAATTAATGAACACATAACAATGTAATGCATAATATATTTTTAATGAAATAATGTCATGTAGAATATTAATACAAAAATATATATTATTATACATTATTAATATCAATGACAACTGTTAGACATTTTGAATCTGTTGCCTAAAATGGTTCACCATGTTCTCTCTTGATACTATAGCTATTGTCTTCTCTTAGTTCGTAATCAGTAGAATAATCGTTATTCCATTTTGAATCATACTACACAATTTTTACTGGTGTGTCATCGACAGGCTCAATATGTGTTTTCGTCTTTGGTATTATTGGATTCATTGACTGTTTGATCAATGCCAGTAACGTTGGCTGGTGCTTTGTTTTTCATCGTTTAAATCTTTGGAAACAACCTCTATTTCTGCCCTTTTAAGTTTTGATAAAAAAAAATAGCGCACACCATGCTGAATGTGCTTTCAAAAACCCATCTGGTCAAAAACATGGTTGTTATCGTTAACCCATTTCCAAAGATGTAGAAAATTATGGAAAAAAACAATTCTCTGGTTCAAATCTGAACTTTAGTCTATTTTCGGGATCGAAATTAAAACTATTTCTATAAAATCTGAGCTAATAAGGGTTTTTTGGCCGTAAACTCTAGTTTCTTGGAAGAAAATTATGGAAATACAATTCTCTGGTTCAAATCTGAAACTTTAGTCCATTTTCGGATCGAAAAAAAATAAACCTATTTCTATAAAATCTGAGCTAATAAGGGTTTTGGCGTAAACTCTAGTTTTTTTGTATGAAAATTATGAAAAAAATGCATTCTCTGGTTCAAATCTGAAACTTTAGTCTATTTTCAGATTGAAAATAAAACTATTTCTATAAATTTGAGCTAATAAGGGTTTTTTTGGCTGTAAACTCTAGCTTTTTGTAAGAAAATTATGGAAAATAAATTCTCTGGTTCAAATCTGAAACTTTAGTCTATTTTTGGCTTGAAAACCAGTCTGCTTGAAAAACGAATGTTCGATATGCTAGCTTACTCTGAAAATAATGAACACATAACAATGTAATGCATAATATATTTTTAATGAAATAATGTCATGT
This sequence comes from Artemia sinica, assembly GCA_027921565.1. Classification (NCBI taxonomy): domain Eukaryota; kingdom Metazoa; phylum Arthropoda; class Branchiopoda; order Anostraca; family Artemiidae; genus Artemia; species Artemia sinica. Next base: position 37,407 of record JAPEVW010000646.1, on the reverse strand, counting down.
AGAATATTAATACAAAAAATATATATTATTATACATTATTAATATCAATGAACAACTTTGGACATTTTGAATCTGTTCCATAAAATGTTCACCATGTTCTCTGTCTTGATACTATAGCTATTGTCTTCTCTTAGTTCGTAATCAGTAGAATAAATCAATTATTCCATTTTGAAGTCATACACAATTTGTACTGGTGTGTCATCGACAAGCTCAATATGGGTTTTTCGTCTTTGGTATTATTTGATTCATTGACTGTTTGATCAATGCCAGTAACGTTTGCTGGTGCTTTGTTTTTCATCGTTTCATCTTTATATTCCGTTAGTGATATTTTCTGACAATGCCATTTTTATTTTTTCTGACATTTCACTTCTATTAACACATTATTTTTACACAGATAACAGTTTCGGCACCTAAACAAGATATGGTTTACGATATTAGTAGCAGAGTAGGCCCTTCTTTTATAGCCTTCCGTTGAATGCTAATACCCCAAAACTGATGATAGATGTATCTGTAGGTAATGTGTTACCTCACGGTTTGAAGTTGTTTTCACGTAAAAATACCCTCCCCTCTTCCATGGAAATTTCCCCCTCAAGACAATCCCATTCCTGTCGACTTTTGGAGGGTGTTTTCTCCATTTTTCGATAATCAGGCAATTTTCTCAAGCTCATAGCTTTTGACTGGCAACATTAAAGTTAATGAATCCTAATCTTTGGAAACAGCCTCTATTTCTGCCCGTTTAAGTTTTGATGTTGCTCCTTACTTTCAGTTGAAGAAACTTTTTTATAATTTTAAATTCTGATCGCGGGGGCTGGGCACGGTTGCAAGTTGTGTTTTCCGGTCCATTCTTGGTACACAAAAACCTTGGGATTTCACGATCCGTCCTTATACACTAAATGTAGTTCACCCATTTTTACCTTTTTAACCCCCCACCAACAAAAATTTGCCTCGCACGTGCCGGGTGATGTTCAAACCTACACTCCAACTTACAAATTCATTACCCCTTTTTTTGCAAATACCAATCAAACGATTCTGATTGTAGCACCCAATTTTTTTAAATAACAAAGCCCGTCCTTAAATATCCTAGCGATATCCATTCGTGTATGTAGAGGAAGCTACCTCCGTCCATTCTTGGTACACAAAACCTTGGGATTTTCATGATCCGTCTTATAACTAATGTAGTTCACCCATTTTTGTTCTTTTTAAGCCCCCCCCAACAAAAATTTACCCTCGCACGTGCTGGTGATGTAAAACCTACACTCCGACATTTCTTCATCTTAATTGACTTAGAAATATCATGCAAATAAACAAACCATCAGGTGTTACAATCCTTTTGTTTGTGTGAGTTTAGCATCCGATTTTTTAAATAACAAGCCCGTCTTAAAAATATTCTAGCGATATCCATTCGTGTATGTAGAGGAGGCTACCTCCGGTCCATTCTTGGTACACAAAACCTTGGGATTTTCATGATACCGTCTTATAAACTAATGTAGTTCACCATGGCCGATTTTTGTCTTTTTAAGCCCCTCACCAACAAAAAATTTCCCTCGCACGTGCCTGGTGATGTAAAACCTGCACTCCGAATTTCTTCATCTTAATTGACTTTAGAATACCATGCAAAATAAACGAACCAATCAGTGTGTACATCTTTTGTTTGTCTGATTGTAGCATCCAATTTTTTAAATAACAAGCCCGTCTTAAAATATTTTAGCGATATCCATTCGTGTATTAGAGGAAGCTACCTCCCGGTCCATTCTTGGTACACAAAACCTTGGGATTTTCATGATCCGTCTTATAAACTAATGTAGTTCCACCCCATTTTTGTCTTTTAAGCCCCCCCCACAACAAAAAATTCCCTCGCACGTGCTGGTGATGTAAAACCTACACTCCGACATTTCTTCATCTTAATTGACTTTAGAAATATCATGCAAAATAAACAAACCAATCAGGTGTTACAATCCTTTTGTTTGTGTGAGTTTAGCATCCGATTTTTAAATAACAAAGCCCGTCTTAAAATATTCTAGCGATATCCATTCGTGTATGTAGAGTGAGGGCTACCTCACGGTCCATTCTTGGTACACAAAACCTTGGGATTTTCATGATCCGTCTTATAAAACTAATGTGAGTTCACCACCCATTTTTGTCTTTTAAGCCCCCTCACCAACAAAAAATTTCCTCGCACGTGCCTGGTGATGTAACACCTGCACTCCGAAATTTCTTCATCTTAATTGACTTTAGAAATACCATGCAAAATAAACGAACCAATCAGGTGTTACAATCCTTTTGTTTGTCTGATTGTAGCATCCAATTTTTTAAATAACAAAGCCCGTCTTAAATATTTTAGCGATATCCATTTCGTGTATGTAGGGTAGGCTACCTCCGGGTCCATTCTTGGTACACAAAACCTTGGGATTTTCACGATCCGTCTTATAAACTAATGTAGTTCACCCATTTTTACCTTTTTAAACCCCCCACCAACAAAAAATTTCCCTCGCACGTGCCTGGTGATGTCAAACCTACACTCCGACATTTCTTTATCTTAATTGACTTTAGAAATATCATGCAAAATAAACGAACGCAATCAGGTGTTACAATCCTTTTGTTTGTCTGAGTTTAGCATCCGATTTTTAAATAACAAAGCCCGTCTTAAAATATTCTAGCAATATCCATATCGTTGTATGTATGAGGGGAGGCTACCTCCGGTCCATTCTTGGTACACAAAACCTTGGGATTTTCACGATCCGTCTTATAAACTAATGTAGTTCACCCATTTTTGTCTTTTTAACCCCCCCTCACCAACAAAAATTTCCCTCGCACATGCCTGGTGATTTAAAACCTACACTCCGACATTTCTTAATCTTAATTGACTTTTAGAAATATCATGCAAAATAAACGAACCAATCAGGTGTTACAATCCTTTTGTTTTGTCTGAGTTTAGCATCCGATTTTTAAATAACAAAGCCCATCTTAAAATATCTAGAGATATCCATTCGTGTATGTAGAGGAGGCTACCTCCGGTCCATTCTTGGTACACAAAACCTTGGGATTTTCATGATCCGTCTTATAAACTAATGTAGTTCACCCATTTTTGTCTTTTTAAGCCCCCCCCACCAACAAAAAATCTCCCTTGCACGTGCCTGGTTATGTAAAACCTACACTCCGACATTTCTTCATCTTAATTGACTTTAGAAATATCATTCAAAATAAACGAACCAATCAGGTGTTTAAAATCCTTTTGTTTGTCTGAGTTTAGCATCCGATTTTTTAAATAGCAAAGCCCGTCTTAAAATATTCTAGCGATATCCATTCGTGTATGTAGAGGAGGCTACCTTGTAGAGGAGGCTACCTCCGGTCCATTCTTGGTACACAAAACCTTGGGATTTTAACGATCCGTCTTATAAACTAATACAGTTCACCCATTTTTGTCTTTTTAAGCCCCCCTCACCAACAAAAATTTCCCTCGCACGTGCCTGGTGATGTAAAATCTACACTCCCACATTTCTTCATCTTAATTGACTTTAGAAATACCATGCAAAATAAACGAACCAATCAGGTGTTACAATCCTTTTGTTTGTCTGATTGTAGCATCCAATTTTTTAAATAACAAAGCCCGTCTTAAAATATTCTAGCGATATCCATTCGTGTATGTAGAGGAGGGCTACCTCCGGTCCATTATTGGTACACAAAACCTTGGGATTTTCATGATCCGTCTTATAAACTAATGTAGTTCACCCATTTTTGTCTTTTTAAGCCCCCTCACCAACAAAAAATTTCCCTCGCACGTGCCTGGTGATGTAAAACCTGCACTCCGAAATTTCTTCATCTTAATTGACTTTAGAAATACCATGCAAAATAAACGAACCAATCAGGTGTTACAATCCTTTTGTTTGTCTGATTGTAGCATCCAATTTTTTAAATAACAAAGCCCGTCTTAAAATATTCTAGCGATATCCATTCGTGTATGTAGGGTAGGCTACCTCCGGTCCATTCTTGGTACACAAAACCTTGGGATTTTCACGATCCGTCTTATAAACTAATTTAGTTCACCCATTATTACCTTTTTAAAACCCCCCACCAACAAAAAATTTCCCTCGCACGTGCCTGGTGATGTCAAACCTACACTCCGACATTTCTTTATCTTAATTGACTTTAGAAATATCATGCAAAATAAACGAACCAATCAGGTGTTACAATCCTTTTGTTTGTCTGAGTTTAGCATCCGATTTTTTAAATAACAAAGCCCGTCTTAAAATATTCTAGCAATATCCATTCGTGTATGTAGAGGAGGCTACCTCCGGTCCATTCTTGGTACACAAAACCTTGGGATTTTCACGATCCGTCTTATAAACTAATGTAGTTCACCCATTTTTGTCTTTTTAACCCCCCCTCACCAACAAAAAATTTCCCTCGCACATGCCTGGTGATTTAAAACCTACACTCCGACATTTCTTAATCTTAATTGACTTTAGAAATATCATGCAAAATAAACGAACCAATCAGGTGTTACAATCCTTTTGTTTGTCTCAGTTTAGCATCCGATTTTTTAAATAACAAAGCCCCTCTTAAAATATTCTAGAGATATCCATTCGTGTATGTAGAGGAGGCTACCTCCAGTCCATTCTTGGTACACAAAACCTTGGGATTTTCACGATCCGTCTTATAAACTAATGTAGTTCACCCATTTTTGTCTTTTTAAGCCCCCCCACCAACAAAAAATCTCCCTTGTACGTGCCTGGTTATGTAAAACCTACACTCCGACATTTCTTCATCTTAATTGACTTTAGAAATATCATGCAAAATAAACGAACCAATCAGGTGTTACAATCCTTTTGTTTGTCTGAGTTTAGCATCCGATTTTTTAAATAACAAAGCCCGTCTTAAAATATTCTAGAGATATCCATTCGTGTATGTAGAGGAGGCTACCTCCGGTCCATTCTTGGTACACAAAACCTTGGGATTTTCACGATCCGTCTTATAAACTAATGCAGTTCACCCATTTTTGTCTTTTTAAGCCCCCCTCACCAACAAAAATTTCCCTCGCACGTGCCTGGTGATGTAAAATCTAGACTCCCACATTTCTTCATCTTAATTGACTTTAGAAATATCATGCAAAATAAACGAACCAATCAGGTGCTACAATCCTTTGTTTGTCTGAGTTTAGCATCCGATTTTTTAAATAACAAAGCCCGTCTTAAAATATTCTAGCGATATCCATTCGTGTATTTAGAGGAGGTCTACCTCCGGTCCCATTATTGGTACACAAAACCTTGGGATTTTCATGATCCGTCTTTATAAACTAATGTAGTTCACCCATTTTTTGTCTTTTTAAGCCCCCCCACCAACAAAAAATTTCCCTCGCACTGTGCCTGGTGATGTAAAACCTACACTCCGACATTTTTTTCATCTTAATTGACTTTAGAAATGTCATGGAAAATAAACGAACCAATCAGTGTGTTACAATCCTTTTGTGTTGTCTGAATTTAGCATCCGATTTTTTAAATAACAAAGCCCGTCTTAAAATATTCTAGCGATATCCATTCGTGTATTTAGAGGAGGCTACCTCCGGTCCATTATTGGTACACAAAACCTTGGGATTTTCACGATCCGTCTTATAAACTAATGTAATTCACCCGTTTTTATCTTTTAAGCACCCTCACCAACAAAAAATTTCCCTCGCACGTGCCTGGTGATGTTAAAACCTACACTCCGAAAGTTCTTCATCTTAATTGACTTTAGAAATATCATGCAAAATAAACGAACCAATCAGGTGCTACAATCCTTTTTGTTTGTCTGAGTTTAGGATCCGATTTTTTAAATAACAAAGACTGTCCTTAAAATATTCTAGCGATATCCATTCGTGTATGTAGAGGAGGCTACCTTGTAGAGGAGGCTACCTTCGGTCCATTCTTGGTACACAAAACCTTGGGATTTTCATGATCCGTCTTATAAACTAATGTAGTTCACCCATTTTTTTGTCTTTTTAAGGCCCCCCCCCCCCCACCAACAAAAAATTTCCCTCGCACGTGCCTGCTGATGTAAAACCTACGCTCCGACATTTCTTCATTCGTGTATGTAGGGGAGGCTACCTCCGGTCCATTCTTGGTACACAAAACCTTGGGATTTTCACGATAACGTTTAACTATTTTAAATTGACAGCACTGTCCAAAACATTACTTGTGTATTATTAACAGTACACAATCATCCCATCTCCCCCAAAACACTTTTCCGCCATTTCTTGTTAAAATTTTTTATTTCAAGTTCAATCCTTAATAGGATCAAATTCGCAAAACCTACACTCCAATTTGCAAATCTCATTACCCTTTTTAAATGTCAATTCAAACAATTCTGATTGTAGTGTCCAATTTTTAATAGCAAACCACATACTCTCAAAACATGTTTGACTACATTATACCTTGCCAAATAACCAGTCTGGTAATCTGCCTTGGAAAGGTGCATGGAACGTAATCTCCCCAAATAGCACCGGAAGGAACGTAAAGGGAGCAAATTCCATATGTACACCCTACTTACTTCGCTCTTTACGCTAAATTTTTTTTGTACTTTCATCAGAGCTATTTATTCTAATTAACGGCCTTTGTGATTAAGGGTCATTCTTAAGGAATTGGACAAAATTTGAACTTTAGTGTTAAGAGCGAGGTATATACTAGGGGAAAACCCCCTAATATAGGTAATAACAAATACACATATAGTACTTTGTTACGTAAGTTCATTTGTAAGTTTACGTCAGAACAAAATTTTTGGCTCAGTACGGTGAGCCAAATCAAAGCTGTATTAATTCAAAAACGTTCAGAAATTAAATGAAAAAGCAAGTTTTTTTAGCTGAAAGTAAGGACCGACATTAAAACTTAAAAGGAACATAAATACTCCGTATATGAAAGCGGCTGTCCTCTCCTCAACGCCTCGCTCTTGACGCTATAGTTTGACTCTGTCTCACAAACTTTATTTTTTAAAACAATAAAAACTTTAGCGTGAAAAGCGAGGCGTTGAGGAGGAGACATCCCCTTTCATATACGGAACAATTTCTGTTCGTTTTTAAGTTTTAATGTCACTCCTTACTTTCAGTTAAAAAAAAAACTTTTTTTTTCATTTAATTAGACTTAAAAGATTGACTAAATACAATGACCTTAGACTTCATTTTGTCTTCATCGTAGAAATCACATAGCTTTCTTAGAATTTCGCTAGGAAGTTTTTCTATTGATTAATTAAAGAAGCTTTTTCCACAAAATAAGTTTTTCAAGAGAAAAAGTAAAGAACTCCATTAAAACCAAATTTTTCAGCTAAAACTTTCAGCTTAAAAAAACTTGTTTTTCATTTAATTAGACTTAAAAGATTGACTAAAGACAATGAGCTTAGACTTCATTTTTTCTTCATCACAGAAATCACATAGCTTTCTTAGCATTTCACTAGGAAAGTTTTTCTATTGATAAATTAAAAAAAAAACTTTTTCCACAAAATAAGTTTTTCAAGAGAAAAAGTAAAGAACCCCCATTACACCAAAATTTTCAGCTATAACTTTCAGCTAAAAAAAAACTTGTTTTTTCATTTAATTAGACTTAAGAGATTGACTAAAGACAATGACCTTAGACTTCATTTTGTCTTCATCATAGAAATCGCATAGCTTTCTTAGCATTTCACTAGGACGTTTTTCTATTGATTAATTAAAAAAAACAAAATTTCACAAAATAAGTTTTTCAAAGAAAAAGTAAAGAACTCCATTAAACCAAAAATTTTCAGCTAAAAAAAACTTGTTTTTTCATTTAATTAGACTTAAAAGATGGACTAAAGACAATGACCTTAGACTTTATTTTGTCTTCATCATAGAAATCACATAGCTTTCTTAGCATTTCACTAGGACGTTTTTCTATTGATTAATTAAAAACAAATTCCACAAAAAAAGCTTTTCAAAGAAAAAGTAAAGAACTCCATTAAACCAAAAATTTCAGCTAAGACTTTCAGCTAAAAAAAACTTTTTTTTAAATTTAATTAGGCTTAAAAGATTGACTAAAGACAATGACCTTAGACTTCATTTTGTCTTCATCATAGAAATCACATGGATTTCTTAGCATTTCACTTTGAAGTTTTTTATTGAGTACGCAGGCTTTCATTTTATTTGAATATATTTTATTTCGGAAAAGAGTACTCTACGAAAAAACTGTAAGATCTAGAGGAGGGTTGGAGGTCCCACTTGGCAATACCCTATCTTATAAGGTAAACTGTAACATTGATTTTGACTTACTTTCATTTGTTTTTTTCAGCTGCTGGTTGGATTCTCACGTTTATTGCCGCTAGTCAAATACCAATTTGAGCTTTCACAGCTGTCAGGAAACAGACCGTCGATACCATGTTTGAGGTAAACAATTCAAAATCTATTTTTTTAATGGACCAGGGGCTTCTAAATAGGGATAACACGCACCTTAAAGGGGGGGGGGGTCTTAGGAGTGGTTTCCTGGAAATCTTAGAGAAGGTTTTCTTGCACAAAATTTGGAATCTTTTCAGATCTTGACTATTAAGAGACCTAATTATAACATTTAAAGGGTTGGAAACCTAGAAAAAGGTATTAAACATTTGTCTCAGACTACAAGAGTTGTCAAGCTGGCTGTGAGGGGATCTGAACTTTTACAAGAGAGAGACTATTCAGGTTTACATTGCTGCCTTTAAGTTGTGTTACATTTCGATTTCTCAGCCCACCCCCCTTTTTCTGCATATAATTCTCTGCATTTACATTTGGAACTAGCTGTCTAAGAGGTTGTTTCATCAAGGCCATTAGTGATTTCTTGACTAACAAGTCTCTTCTGTGATGAACCCAAAGAGCCCAAAATAGGACAGTGAAGGCTATTTTCTTGTCCCTTGGCTATACCCTTCTTCTGATCTACATAGTGATAGCAGCTTCTGATCCAGCTCTGCTGGATTGTATTGTAGGTAAGGTGATCCTTATTTAGCACATTCTGCTTTTAAGGTATGCTTCCACCGTCTCTACAGCATTTTTCACGGACAGGCTCAGGTACTCTTTTTTCGCGTAGTTCCTCTCGCATATTTTATTGTACCTAATGATCCTTAACAGCAGGTCACATATCTCCTATTATCAATCCTCGACACTATAGAACTCCATCTTTTTGGTGCCCCTCTATCTCTCACCATGAAGGCAGTTTCTCCGCAGGCTTTTCGTAGTGAGTCATGCATCACTATGCTTCGCCAACTCTGCAGAAGTATTTTAAAGGACTATATGAAAACTATCGATGATCTGGCACCGATGGCGAGTCTGGCGCCATGTATTATGTAAAAAACCAAGTCATGCGTCACTACGCTTCGCCAACTCTACAGAAGTATTTTAAATGACTTTATGAAAACTATCGATGATCTGGCACCCTTGGCGGGTCTTGCGCCATGGATTATGTAAAAAAAAAACAAGTCATGGCGTCACTATGCTTCGCCAACTCTGCAGAATTATTTTAAATGACTATTTGAAAACTATATAAGCTCCAAGCTTCATTTAAGACTGATTGAGAAAACTGAAATTCCATAAAAATCCATTTTGCATGAAAAAAAAGAGGAATAACACTGGTATTTAAAACCCTTTGCAATTCCGAAGACATGACGACTAGTGCTGGAGTTCTACGTCCCTACTGTATCACGGAATGCTATGATAATTGCTGTCAATACCGGGATAAAGGTGTAAAATATAATATAGAACTTAGTGACAAAACTTGATAGTTAATATCTATTTGGTAACTAAACGCGTTGTCTTAGATGCTACAATGATTGACATCTATGCTGAAAAAAAGGATTAACACCGGATCTTATCTGAGCCTCCAAAAACCATAACACCGCAGGTTACCACCTGAAAACTGAGCTGAAGTTGAGTATCATACATAATAAACAATGAAAGTAGAATAGCCATGGCTCAGGGTGTTTTTTCACAGTTAAAAAAAGTTTGGAAGAATAGGAAGATAAGTCTGCAAGACAAAATTAGAATATTAGAGGCTACAGTGATGACAGTGGTCAAATATGGCTCTGAAGCAGGACGCGCCCGAAAAGCGGATGTAGATTTGCTAAATTTTTTCCAGAGAAATTACTTAAGGATTGTTCTGGGTACCCGGCTGACTGACCGTATTTCAAACAATAGGCTATACAAAAAATGTGGTTCAATACCGCTCTCTAGGGCTATAATGAAAGAAAGGTTGAGGTGGCTAGGGCACGTTGTGCGGATGAAGGATGACAGATTGACGAAGATTGTTCTTTTCAGCCAACCGTCTAGGGCTAAACGGAAAGCAGGTCGTCCACGTCTGAAGTGGAAGGACCCTATAAAGAAAGATTTAAAGGAAATGGGAACTTCGTGGGCGGTTGTAAAAAGGGAGGCTTTGGATAGATTGGGGTGGAGGAGGAGCGTGCGTAGCTGTATTGGCCTCAGGCGGCTTGGTGCTGCGGTGAGTTGTTAGTAGTAGTAGTAGTAATCACACTATTCCATCGTGATCTAGAGACATCAGCCCCATCTACGTCCAAAAAAGAAATAATGAAAACAAAATCCATAAAACAATAAAAATGAAGGTGGAGAAAAAAAATATCCGAATTCAATTATCCGGAGATCAAAATTATTTTTAAAAATTATGGAGATCAAAATTATTTCACTACATCAAAATTATTGGGGTCTTTGGAGCCCCAAATGAGTGACATTTTTTAACCGGCCCCAGGCAAAGAATTCCAGCGTAATATATAAAGCTGGAAAAATCTATTACCTAGCTCAATCTTAGTTTACAAATTTTGGGACGCAGTAAACTCCTAAGTCGAGGTGGCAGCCTGCTAAATCTGGTAACTATTGAATTATTAGTCATTAAAAGGGATAATTAGTGCATTTCATGGACCCAAACGTTTAAATCAAAAAGGTCATTATTAGCAGCCTGTCGATAAGAAAACTCAGCAATAGAAAAGTTGTAATTAAATATTGAAAGGTATTTCAATAAGACTGAGGTAATGACTAGGGGGCGGACCTAATCATATACGTAATAATTTCTGTTTGTTTTAAATTTTGATGCTGCTCTGTACTTTCAGTTGCAAAAATTTGTTTTTTGTATTATTTAATTTCTGATGGTTTTTTAAAAATAATGCTGGGAAATCCGGCACCCCCTTCATAGCAATGTCCCTTCCCTCATGAAAACTTCCTCCATGGAAAGATCCTCCCACGTAACCCCCGACCCCCCCCCAACTACCAGCAAAAATCCCCTCTGTAAACTTCTGTACGCTTCCCAATAACCAATAGTATAAACAGTTTTCCTGAAATTTAGCTAAATTATTGTACAAGAAGGTACCTAAATAAAAACGAATAAAAATATGATAGGAATGCAGAATAATAAAAGATAGTTTAACATATAGCCATGTGATAAAAAATATAATTTGTCTACAAAAACAAATGACACGATTGGCTTTATACCTTTACGAGTATAATACACCATTTGCCAAATTAACTTTTGATCATCATTGTAGATGTGATGCACACAACACAGGAATTATATTTTTTAGGGGCAGGGATTCAGAATATGTATAAGATAGGAATATATATAAGATAAGATAGTAACTGCAAGTTCATAACTTGCAGACCTTCCCCCGGGAACTGTGGGGGATTAAGTTATCCTCAAAGACATGGGTATTGTATCTTTCGACCATGCTGTACAAACCATGTACGACCATGTGTACAAAATGGTTATCTCAAAATTTCGATCGGGTGACGTTGGGGAAAAATGCAGTGTTGGAGGGGGCCTAGATGCCCTCCATTTTTTGGTCACTTAAAAAAGGCACTAAAACTTTTAATTTCCGTTCGAATGAGTCCTCCTAGGTTATTCTAGGACCACTGGTTCGATACGATCATCGCTGGGAACAAAGAAAAAACAAACAAACAAATGAACATACATCCGTGATCTTTCTTCTGGCAAAAAATACAAAATTCCTAATCTTTGCAGATAGGAGCTTGAAACTTCTATAGCAGGGTTCTCTGATACGCTGAATCTGATGGTGTGATTTTCATTAAAGTCCTATGACGCTTAGGGAGTGTTTTCCCCTTTTTTTTGAAAATAAGGTAGATTTTCTCAGGCGCGCAACTTTTGATGGGTAAGACTAAGCTTGATAAAACTTATATATTTGAAATCAGCATTAAATTATGATTCCTTTGATTCTTTTAGAAGCAGATTCTTTTAACATAATCTTTGATTTCAAAGTCCTATTTTTTAGAGTCTCGGCTACTATTGAGCCGGGTCGCTGCTTACTTACAGTTCGTTACCACGAAACTGTTTGATAAATAAATAGATAAAAAAAAACACTCCTCCGTGATTTTTCGTTTGACAAAGAAAACTCTGTATCTTTGCAGATGGGAGCTTGAAACCTCTACAGTGGGGTTCTCTGATATGCTGAACCTGAGGATGCTATTTTCATTCAGGCCGTTTGACGTCTTTGGATGTGAGACCTCACTCTTTATGCTAAAGTTTGACTGTTTTTCAATTCTTTAAGAAGCAAAATCTGAAATAAAAAGGTCGCTAAATTGGAATAAAAAGCTGTCTTACTGCTTGAAAGTGCTTTAGCGTAACAAGTAAAGGGGCAGAAGATTGGGCAGCCTCTCTCATGTATGGAATTAGTCTTGTTCATTTTAAGTTTTAAAGTTGCTTTAAATTTCATTTAAAAAATGCTTTTTAAATTTAGTTTCCTACTTTTTTTGCAAATAAGGTCTTAAAACACCACCTCTGTTAATCATTACTCCTACCAATAAGAAATGTCTTCTGAATAGTAACACATTAATTGTCAAATACCCTAAAAATAGAGTTTTCAGGGTTTTTAGCCCCCCCCCCATCTTTCACAAGACTGGCGAAATTTCAGTGATAGTGAATTTGAATAAGATTTTTTTATAGTATTGTAAAACTTTAGTGTAACGAGAATCGGTAGGAGGATGAGGAAGCCCCTCATATATGAAAAAGTTTCTGTCTGTTTAAGTTTCAATATTGCTCCTTACTTTTTTTGAAAAAAAAATTGGAAAAAATATTGGAAAAAAGATTTTGGAAAAGCTTTTTTAGGAAAAAAGATTGAAAAAAATTGCTTTGTAAATTCAATTTCCGACAGTTTTTTGCAAATAAGGTCTGAAAGTACACCCCCTCCCCCTTCGTGGAACATTACCCCTGCCAATAAAAATTTCTCCCAAAAATATAATGTGTAACATGAATGTTTAACAAATATGAGTAACAAATAGTACCACCCGGAATAGATTAGAGCAATAAGTTGGAACTTTCAGGGAATACTTCAAGAAAAACGTCAATTGACCAAAAGTGTAGAGGGGAAAGTCGAACTAAATTAAAACACACTATAAACATATAGGCTATTCAAACGGCATATTGGCAATATCATACAATCGGCTAAATGTATTAAGTTGAAACTTCCAGGGCTCGATGAATTTTCAGAGAATGCTAAGGGAGGAAGTTGAACTGAATCACAAGACGCTAAGTTGAAACTTACAGGTCTTGTTTTGGAGGATGCTGGACTAACCGAAATGTATTATTTACATCCTACTACTTCTGCTACTACTCCTACTATTACTGCTGCTACTACTATTATTTCTACTGTTGAAGGTAAGGCCACTACTACTATTTATACTGCTACTACTGATACCATTTTCATTGCTATTACTACTACTAATGTTAAGTGGTAGTACTATGTTTTTAGGTGAAAATTTTGGGGAATGTTGAAACAATGTTGAACTAAATGGAAACATACTATGTGCTTACAGGTTGTCTAGAGGATGCATTAGCAATGCCCCAGGATCGGTCTTCAATTTTAGGCTGAAACCACCACGACTGCACTACTGGAACTACTAGTACTGCAGTTGTTGCTACTACCGAAGCTAGTGATGTTAACTTGAAGCTTTCAAGGAATGTTTAGGTGGATGTGAACTAAATCAAAAACGACCATGAGCCTTTAGGTTGTCAGAAAGGTATAACAGCAGTATCTCAGGAACGGCTTAAATTATTAAGTTAGAACTTGCAGAGTATGTTGTGACGGATTTTAAACTAATCAAAAGGCTCTATGTTATACTACTGATACTACTACTACGACTGCTGTAGCCATTAACATTTTGACATAGCCATTTTGTTCAGCATAGTTTTAAGGTCCAGTAACTACATCTCCGGGATGCTGGTGATGTAAGCCCCCACGTCCCTCAGAGCAAGGACTGTAAGTTTTGCAATTTACCCAGTGTTTACTTATGGTTTTATTATTAGGAAATTGTGCATGTTTGGCCTTTGGTGTTCAAAGAGACCAAGATCATTCAAGTGACGTTTTTCAAAGGATGCTAAGGAGAGTGTAAAATTAAATCAAAACTTGCTATGTGCATACATGTTGTTAAAAGGGGGAACTCAGGAAAGACAGAGGGTATTCAGATGGAACTTAAGAGGACGTTGAGGGGTATGATCATTTATCAAGGGTATTTTGAGGGGAGTTGGGTTAACCAAAAGGCACCATGTGCTTGTTACCACTGTTGCTACTATTTCAACTACTTCGACTACTACTTCTACTGTGGCTAAGGATATTAAGTGAAACTTTTAGGGAACAATTAGGGGAGTGTTAAAGTAAACCAAAACACACTGTTTGCATTCAGGTTGCCCAAAGGACGGATGAGAAAATTTATAGAATAGGTTTTATAGAATAGGACATTTTAATGAATAGGTTAGAGTATTTAGTTGAAGCTTTCGGACCGGGTGAGAGGAGCGTTGAACTAACCAAAAGACACTCTATGCATGGTGCTGCTAATTTCACTACTGCTAGTTCTACTACTACGGCTATTATGGCTACAACAACTGCCATTGAGGCTAAGCGTAGGAAATTGAAGTCTTTGATGAAATGTTTAGGGGGATTTTTGAACCAAATAAAACACACACTCTTTACGAACCAGGCTTCCTATTACTTCTCAGCGACAACTACTAATACTACTACTGCGGCTGCGGGTATTAAGGAGATATTTTCAGAAAATGTTTGGGAAATGTTCAATTAAATTGAAACACTCTGTACTTGTGCAATTTCGCGTTTCCGCGAAAATTGACTTTCCCCATTTTATTTTGTTGTTTTTTTCTTCGGCACTCTCATTGAATATATTTTTCCGTTCGCGCTGAGAAGAGAGGTGTTTGTCCCTCAAAATATTCCCTTTGTTGTGTTTTGTCGATATTTTCATTTGGCCTTTAAAAACCCCGTTTTGCTCGTTTTCTTCTTTATGATAGTCGTAGTAGTACTACTACTGTTGTAGTACTAATATTACTAAGGCTAAGAATTTTAATATGGAAACTTTCAGGGACTGTTGGGCTAAATCAAAACAGGGGCAGATCCAGGACTTTTTTTAGGGGAGGGGGTAGAAAATAGGTTGATCCGGTAAAAAAAATTAGGGGGGGGGTCGGGGGTACAAAATAGGTGATCCGATAAACTTGCGTTAGGGCAAGCTTAATTAACGCAAACTTGGGCTAATTAAGTAAATTACACTACTTTAGACTACGCTAGGAGGGCGCATGCTCCCCTCGCCCCCCTGGATCCACCACTGAATAAAAACAATTAGGTGCATGCAGGTTACCAACAGGATGTATCGATTATCACAGGAACGACTTAAAGTATTAAGGTGAAATTATCAGGGAATAAGGAGGAGATGTTGAACTACATTAAAAAGTACAATGTGAATACCGTCACTGCTGACTTCTAATACTACTACTGCTACACTAATACTACTTCTGTTGCTCTTACATTTACTTCTTCTTGGGTACAGGGTTATAAATGGTATAGGGTATATCTTATATCCTAGAATAGTGCATAAAGTAGAATCGTCCATGGAAAGTTTATGTTGCTTTAAAACTAAATCAAAAGGCATCAAGTGTATGCTGGTTGCCAGTAAGGCGTCTCAGCAATATCCTCAGGAATCCCCGGAGGGTATTAAGTTGAATTCTTCCAGGCTACTACATTTACTACTTGTGTTCTTACAATTGAACTTAATCAAAAGAGTTTAAGTGATCCAGTGTCAAACTAGCATAGATGCAATGTTTGGGGAATGGTATTAGTTTTGTTTCAGGAAAAACTTAAGGAGGTGTAAAACTAAAATTAAGCGATACTATGTGTGTCTAGATTTAGTGTGTTTTTTTATTTTATTTTTCATTTTGTTATTTTCTTTCCTCTCTGAGTTTCATTTGTGGTGCTAAAAAACTATTGAAAAATAAAGATTTAAAACATCTTTTTAGTCTAGTAAAATGTGGTGTGACGTTCAAAAAAAAATTGCTATACAAATTATTCGTTCACTACCCGACCAAAAATATGTGATGATTCTGAAACCGAAACAGCTTGCCGCTATAGCTCTTTCACAAGTTTGAGTTTTTTAGGTTGAGGTTGAGGGTGAATTTTTAATCCAAAGAAAGCCGTCCTGAAAAGACAATTATGGATTTAGGAAGTGGTTTAGGGATTTGATTTAACATCCTTTCCTACATACATCACAACATTAAAGCAACTTGGATTGAGATTGGAGAGGGTGAGGATAGTCTCTGAGGGCCAAATTTAAGTACATAAAAGTCTTGCTTTTTTGAAACTCGTATTTCCAGGAGTTTCGAAGGATTTTCAATCCTTCGAAACCGATTCCGATTCCGATTCTTTGTCTGCTAATTCTACTTTCTAACTGATGCTGGTAGAGTTTTGAAGAGGACAAAGAGGTAAGTTAAGTACAAGAATTCAATTTTACCTAAAACTACGATTGTCTCGGAGCAGAATAATATTTTACATATCGAATACTTAATACTTTCTTTGACTGATTAATATTTTCCCCTTTTCCTTTAGGGTTAATTAAAAACACCTTTTTCCACAAAATCAGTTTTTCAAAGAAAAGTAAAGAAACTCCATTAAACAAAAATGAGCAAAATTAAAATCAAATAATCTAACAAGCGCGAAACTACCACAAATGAGCATCGATAAATCAATGACATCCAAAACGAACAGAAATTACAATAAATAACCGAGTCAAACTCAAAACGAGCAGAAATTAACACAAGTTGGCCTCAAAACCCCTATGGCTTCCAAGGCAGAACATAAATTGCACTTTAATGAAAAATATAAATGTTTATACTTTTATAACTCTAATAAATCAAATAATATTAACATTTTGATTACTAAATATCAGTATATGTATTGACAGAAAATGCTATTCATTTGTATTTTTTTTCAGTAAAGTGCAAATTATGTTCGGCCTTGGGAGGGCAGAGGGGTTTTGAGCCCAACTTATGTTAATTTCTGCTCGTTTTGAGTTTGATTGGGTTACTTATTGTAATTTCTGTTCGTTTTGGGTTTCATTGATTTATCGATGCTCATTTGTGGTAGTTTCACGATTGGTAGATTATTTGATTCTATTTTTGCTTATTTTTTGTTTAATGGAGTTCTTTACTTTTCTTTGAAAACTTATTTGTGTGGAAAAAAACTTTTTTAAGTAATTTCTGTTCCTTTTATATTGACATAGTCCTTTCAGGGAAAAAGAAAATAATACTTTAAATCTTTTCGTTTTTTAAGACTTTGTAGTTTGGCCTGCCATTTGTATGCTGGAGAAAAATTTTCAGCCATTTTTAACAACATATACCCTTTTAAAAGTCTGGACACAAATAGTAGTGTTTAATTTCGTTTTATAACCTCCTCTAGTTGACCTGAAATGAAAACAATGCCATGCGCCAAAAAAATCTGCTTACTTTCTTTGATAGCTTGGAGAGAGACTTATGCTATTTTGACTTGGTTAAATTTTAAGAGCAGAAGTAGCCCCGAAAGTGTGAACATAATACCCTCAGTCGTTCTTGGGATACTGCTGAGATGCCTTATTGGGAATTAGCATTAACACAATGCATTTTGATCTTAAGGCAACATTTAGTTTTTAAACATAAAGGCAAATGGGAAGGTGGGGAGTGGGAGGAGGATTAGTTGCCCTCCAATCACTTTCGACTATTAAAAAGGGCATCAGTCCTTTCCATTTTCAATCGAATGAGCCCTTTTTGAAATTTCTACGACAGCTCTTTCGATACAAAGTGCCCTGGGTTAAACAACAACAACAACAAAAATCATACATTACACCAACATCGATTTTACGAAAAAAAATTTCAAGCCTTCCAATATCTTTCGACAAACGAAAGTCGGCACTAGACCTTGAGTTTCTACGACAAACGCTTTCTATAAAACACCTTATATGCCCCAGGGCATAAATTACAAGCCTTACCCTAAGGGCTGTGAGGTGGTTGTCATCCTTTAAGACCTAATTTCCAGAACTTTCAACTATGTTAAACAAAATGGCTATCTCAAAATTTTGATTGGATGTGTTTTGGAAAATCATCTTTGATTGGATGTGTTTTGGACAATCAACCTGAAAGACCTAATTTCCAAAACTGTTGACTACATTGAACAAAATGGGTATCTCAAAGCTTTGATTGGATATGTTTGGGGAAGTGGTGGGCGTGAGATGGGGGTTAGTTGCCCTTCAATTACTTTCGACTATTAAAAGGACAATAAACATTTCAATTTCTAGTTGAATGAGCCTTCTTTGATGTTTTTACAACATTGCGTTCTGTAAAAACCTTAATTATTCCCCAGGGAGTAACTAACATCCCATGCCCTGAGGGCTGTAGGGGGGAAGGGATACCATCCCTAAAGATTTACTTTCCAAAACTTTCAACTACGTTGAATAAAATGGATGTCTTTGGATGGCGTGAGAGGGGGGTTAGTTGCCCTCAAATCACTTTTCGACTATTAAAAAAGGGCACTAGCCCTTGAATTTCCAACCGAATGAGCTCTTTTCAAGTTTCTACGACAAAGATTTCAGTAAAAACTTAAAGGCCCCCAGGGCATAACTTATAACCTTGCCCTGAAGACTGTGGGGGGAGTGTCCTGCTCAAAGATATAGTTTCCTGAACTTTAAACTGCGTGAAACAAAATGGCTATCTCAAAATTTTGATTGGATGTCATCTGTCTCAAAACCTCATATGCCCCCAAGGCATAGCTTACAACCTTTGCACTGAGGGCTCTGAGGAGGTCGTCATCCTCAAAGACCTAATTTCCAAATTTTCAAACTACGTTGAACATAATGGCCTATGTTAAAATGTTGATTGGATGTGTTTGGGGAAAAAGTGGAAGTGAGAGGTGGGTTAGTTGCCCTCCAGTCACTTTCGACTATTAAAAAGGGCACTAGCCCTCTGAATTTCTAATCGAATGAGCCTTTTTTGAAGTTTCTACGACAAAGAAGCTTTCAATAAATACCTTATATGCCACCAGGGCATAACTTACAACCTCTGCCCTGCGAGCAGTGGGGGAGTTTCCTCCTCAAAAACATAATTTCTATCTGGTAATCAACTACGATGAACAAAATGGCTATCCAAAATTTTGATTGGAAGTTTTTGGGAATAGATAGGCGTGAGAGGGGCAAAGTTGCACTCATATCACTTTCGACTAATAAAAAGGGCACTAGCCTTTGATTTTCCAAACGAATGAGCCCTTTCTGAAGTTTATACGACAACGCTTTCTATAAGACCTTATATGCCCCCATGGACATATCTTACAGCCCTTGCCCTGAGGGCTGTGGAGGGAGTGTCCTCCTCAAAAACGTAATTCTATATGGAAATCAACTACGCTGAACAAAATGCCTATCTAAAAATTTTGATTGGATGTGTTTGGGGAAAGGTGGAGGTGAGAGGGTATTAGTTGCCCTCCAATTATTTCGACAATTAAAAAGGGCATAAGCCCTTTCCATTTTCAATCGAATGAGCCCTTCTCAAAGTTCCTACGACAACTCAGTCGATACGAAGTGCCCTGGTCTATACAACAACAACCACAAAATGATTACATTATACCCACATCGATCTTTACTACAAAAATTTCAAGCCTTCCAGTTACTTTCGACTATTAGAAAGGGCACTATGCTTTCAATTTCCAATCGAATGAGCCCTTTTTTGAGTTTCTACGACAACACTTTCTATAAACACCTTATATACCCCCAGGGCATAAATTACAACCTTACCCTAAGTGATGTGAGGGTGGTTGTCATCCTCTAAGACATAATTTCCAGAACTTTCAACTAAGTTGAACAAAATGGCTATCTGAAAATTTTGATTGAGTGTTTGGGGGAATGGTGGGGTGGTTGGTACCCTCCAACCACTTTCGACTATTAAAAAGGGCACTAGCCCTCTTAATTTTCAATTGTATGAGTCCCTTTTGAAGTTTTAAGACAACTCTATCTATAAAAAACCTTATATGCTCCAGGGCATAACTTACAAACCTTTGCCCGGGGGCCTCTGTGGATTTATCATCCTTAAATACATAAATTCCAGAACGATTAACTGCGTTGAACAAATGGGCTATCTCTAAACTTTGATTGAATGTGTTTGGGGAAATGGTGGACATGAGAGGGACGTTAAATACTCTCCACTCACTTTCGACTATTAAAAAGGGCAATTTCAATTTCCAAACAAATGAGCCCTTTTTTAAAATTTTCTACAATAACCTTTCTATATAAACCTTATATGCCCCATGGGCATAACTTTACAACTCTTGCACTGAGGGCTCTGAGGGGGTTCATCCTAAAACACCTAATTTCCAAAACTTTCCGACTGCATTGAACAAAATGGATGTCTCAAAAATTTGATTGGATATGTTTGGGGAAATGGTGGGCATGAGACAGGGGTTAGTTGCCTTTAAATCACTTTCGACTATTAAAGACACTAGCCCTTTCAATTTCCGATTGAATGAGCCTTTTTTGATGTTTTCACAACATCGCTTTCTGTAAAAACCTTACATTCCCCCAGGGCATATCTTACAACCCTTGCTTTAGGGTTTAGGGAGGGGGGAAGGGAGTCATCCTTAAAGACCTAATTTTTCAAAAATTTCAACTGCGCTGAATAAAATGGCTATCTAAAAATTTTCATTGGATGTGTTTGGGGGAAAGAAGGGCGTGAGAGGGGGGTTTCGACAATTAAAAAGGACACTAGACCTTTGAATTTCCAACCGAAAGAGCTCTTTTTCAAGTTTTCTACGACAAAGATTTCAATAAAAAACTGATATACCCCCAGGACATAACTTATAATCCTTGCCCTGAAGACTGTGGGGGGATGTCCTGCTCAAAGGTATAATTTTCCTGAACTTTAAACTGCTGTGAAACAAAAGGCTATCCCAAAATTTTGATTGGATGTCATCTACCTCAAAACCTTATATGCCCCCAGGGCATAACTTACAACCCTTGCATTGAGGGCTCTGGGGGGTTGTTCATCCTCAAAGACCTAATTTCCAGAATTTTCAACCACGTTGAACAAAATGGCTATCTTAAAATGTTGATTGGATGTGTTTGGGGAAAAGGTGGGCGTGAGAGGGGGGTTAGTTGCCCTCCAATCACTTTCGACTATTAAAAAGGCACTAGCCCTTTGAATTTATAATCGAATGATCCTTTCTTGAAGTTTGTACGACAACACTTTCAATAAAAGCCTTATATGCCACCAGGGCATAACTTACAACCTTTGCCCTGAGAGCAGTGGGGGAGTTTCCTCCTCAAAAACATAATTTCTATCTGGTAATCAACTACGATGAACAAAATGGCTATCTAAAAATTTTGATTGGAAGTTTTTGGGGAAAAGATAGGCGTGAGAGGATTGCCCTCAAATCACTTTTGACTAATAAAAAGGGCACTAGCCCTTTGATTTCCAGTCGAATAAGCTTTTCTGAAGTTTATACGACAACGCTGTTCTATAACAACCTTATATGCCCCAGGTCATAACTTACAGCCCTTGCCCTGAGGGCTGTGTGAGGGAGTGTCCTCCTCAAAAAACGTAAATTCTATCTGAAATCAACTACGCTGGAACAAAATGGATATCTAAAAATTTTGATTGGATGTGTTTGGGGAAAAGGTGGACGTGAGAGGGTATTAATTGCCCTACAATCACTTTCGACAATTAAAAAGGGCATCAGCCCTTTCCATTTTCAATCGAATGAGCCCTTCTAAAAGTTCCTACGACAACTCCGTCGATACGAAGGGTCCTGGTCTAAACAAATACAACCACAAAATGATACATATACCCACATCGATCTTTACTACCAAAATTTCAAGCCTTCAAGTCACTTTCGACTATTAGAAAGGGCACTATGCCTTACGATTTCCAATCGTATGAGCCATTTTTGAGTTTCTATGACAACGCTTTCTATAAACACCTTATATGCCCCCATGGCAGAAATTACAAACCTTACCCTAAGGGATGTGAGGGTGGTGTCATCCTCTAAGACATAATTTCCAGAACGTTACAACTAGTTGTAGCAAAATGTCTATCTGAAAATTTTGATTGAATGTGTTTGGGGCAATGGTGGGTGGTTAGGTACCCTCCAAACACTTTCGAGACTATTAAAAAGGGCACTAACCCTCTTAATTTTCGATTGAATGAGCCCCTTTTGAAGTTTTTGAATCAACTCTATCTATAAAACCTTATAGCCCTTTCAATTTCCGACTGAATGAGCCTTTTTTTGAGTTTTTCACAACATCGCTTTTCTTTACCAACCTTAACATTCCCCAGGGGATATCTTATAACCCTTGTTCTTAGGGCTTTGGGGGGGGAGGGTAGTTCAATCCTTAAAATACCTATTTTCCAAATATTCAACTACGCTGAATAAACTTGGTATCTAAAAATTTGGATTGGATGTGTTTTGGGGGAAAGAAGAGGCGTTAGAGGGGGGGGGGGTTAGTTGCCCTCGAATCACTTTCGACTATTAAAAAGGACACTAAGCCCTTTGAATTTTGGTAACCGAAAGAGCTCTTGTTACAGTTTCTATTTCGAGACAAAGAATTGCCTTTAAAAAACTTTATATGACCGCCCCAGGGCAAAACTTTATAACCCTTTGCCCTGAAGACTGTGAGGGGAAAGTCCCTGCTCCAAGGTATAAATTTCCTGAAACTTTTAAACTGCGTGAAACAAAAAGGCTACCTTAAAAATTTTGAGGTGGATGTCATCTACCTGCAAGAACTTATATGCGCCCCAAGGGCTATACATTACAACCCTGGCACTGAGGGCTCTGAGAAGGTTGTCATCCTCAAAGACCCTAATTTCCAGAAACTTTCAACTACGTTTGTAACAAAATGGCTATCTCTAACATCTTGATTGGATGTGTTTGGGGAAAAGGTGGGCGTGAGAAGGGGGTTAGGTTGCCCTCCAAATCACTCGTTCGCACTATTAAACAGGGCAATAGCCCTTTGAATTTCCAGTCGAATGAGCCTTTTTTGAAAGTTTCTATGACAACACCCTCTATAAGAAACGTTATATGCCCCCAGGGCCATAACTAAAGCCATTGCCATGAGGGGCTGGGGAGGGAGTGTCCTCCTAAAAAACATTAAATTCTATATGGAAATCAACTACGCTGAACAAATGCCTTTCTAAAAATTTATGATAGGATGTGTTGGGGGAAACGGGTGGGGGCCAGAAGATGCGACGGATTAGTCAAATCACTTTCAACTATTAGAAGGGGGCACTAGCCCTTTTTTGAATTCTCCAAATCAAATGAAGCTCTTTTTCAAGTTTTCGTACGACACAGATTTCAACAAAAACCTATATACCTCCAGGCCTAACTTATAACCCTTACCCTGAAGACTGTGGGGGGAGTGTCCTGACCCGAAAGGTATAATTTCCGTGACTTTTAAACCTGCGTGAAACAAATGGCTATCTCAACAAATTTTGATTGGATATGTTTGGGGAAATGGTGGGCTTGGAAGGGGGGGAGTTGCCTTCCAATTCTTTTTCGACCATTAAAAAGGGCAACTAGCCATTTTCAATTTTCCCAGCACAATGAGCCCTTTTTGAAGTGTCTCTATAAACAACCGCGTTCTATAAGAACCTTATATGCCCCTAGGGCCAATAGCTTACAACCCTGCCCTAAAGGGCTAGTGGGGGGGTAGGTGGGTCGGTTTTTGTGTTTAGGGGTGTGCGGTTCTGAGTGTCGTTGTTGGTGGAGTGTTTTTTGTGGGTCGTAGGTGTTAAGGTGCGTTGTCGTTTTTTGTGGGCTGGTGGGTTTTGGGTTTTTTGTTTGTGGGTTGTTTTTGGGGGGAGTTTTTCTGGATGTGCGTTTGTTTGTCATACTCGAAGACGTAATTTTCGCGAACTTTCAACTAACGTTGAACAGCAAATTACTCTCTTAATATTTTGATTGAGATGTGGTTTTTGGGAAAAGGCTTGGGCGTCGAGGAGGGGGGTTAGTTGCCCTCCAATCACTTTCGGACTATTTTTAAAAAGGGCTTTAGGCCCTTTGAATTTGTAATCGAATGATCCTTGTTTGAAGTTTTGGACGTACAACACTTTCCATAAAAGCCCTATATGCACACCAGGGGCATAACTTAAAAACCTTTGGCCCTGCGAGCAGTGGGGGAGTTTCCCGGTCCTCAAAAACATAATTTCTATCTTGGTAATCAAACTACGATTGAACAAAATGGATATCTAAAAATTTGAGTGGAAGTTTTTTTTTGGGGAAAAGATAGGCGTTGAGGGGCGGCTTAATTGCCCTCAAATCACTTGCGACTAATAAAAAGGGCAACTAGCCCTTTGATTTCCAATCGAATAAGCCGTTTCTGAAGTTTGATACGACAACACTTTCTATAAGAACCTTAATATGCCCACCAGGGCATAACTTTTACAGCCCTTGCCCTGAGGGCTGTGGAGGGATTCTTGTCCTCCTCAGAAAAAAGTAAATTCTATCTGAAAATCAACTACGGCTGAACAAAATGGATATCTAAAAATTTTTGATTGGATGTGTTTGGGGAGACAGTGGCCGTGAGAGGGGTATTAATTGCCTAACTACTAATCACTTTCAACAATAAAAAAGGGCATCAGCCCTTTCCATTTTCAATCGAATGAGCCCTTCTCGAAGTGTCCTACGACAACACCGTCGATACGAGGGCACCGGGTCTAAACAAATACAACCAACAAAATCAGACATTATACCCACATCGATCTCTACTACAAAAATATCTAGCCTTTTCAAGTCACTTTCCGAACTATTAGAAATGGCACGATGACCTTACGATTTCCAATCCTAATGAGCCCATTTTTGGAGTTTCTATGACAAACGCTTTCTATAAACGCCTATAGGCCCCAGGGCTAAAAATTAACAGCCTAAACCCTAAGGAATGTGAGAGGTGTGTGTCATCCTCTAAGAACATAAATTTCCGAAGAACTTGTCAAACTAAGTTGAACAAAAATAGGCCTTATCCTGAAAAATTTGTGATTTGAAGGTGTGTTGGGGGCAATGGTGGGTGGTGAGGGACCACTCCAACCACTTTCGACTATTAAAAAGGGTACGAGCGCTCTTTAATTTTCAAGTGTACTGAGGCCCTTTTGAAGTGTTTTAAGACAACTCGATCTATGAAAAACCTTATATGCTCCCAGGGCATACGTACAACCTTTGGCCCTGGGTGGCTCTGTGGGATTTATCATCCTTAAATACATAGAATTTCCAGAACTATTAACTATGTTGAACACAATGGCTATCTCCTAAACTTTGATTGAATGTGTTTGGGGAAATGGTGGACATGAGAGGGGCGTTTATAAATACTCTCAACTCACTTGTGCACTAAAAAAAAGGCAATTTCAATTGTCCCAAACACAAATGAGCCCTTTTTTAAAATTTCTACAATAACCTTCTAGATAAACCTTATATATGCCCCAGGGGCATAAACTGTACAACTCTTGCACTGAGGGCTCTGAAAGGGTGGTTATCATCCTAAAAACACCTAATTTCCAAAACTTTCAACTGCATTGCCCAAAATTGATCTCGCAAAAATTGATTGGATATGTTTTGGGGAAATGGGTGGGGGCATGAGACAGCGGGTTAGTTGCCCTTTAAATCACTTTCGACTATTAAAAGGACACTCGCCCTTTCAATTTCCGATTTGAATGAGCCTTTTTTTGATGTTTTCACAAACATCGCTTTCTGTAAAAACCTTACATTCCCCCAGGGCATATCTTACAACCCTGGCTCTTAGGGCTTTAGGGAGGGGGAAGGGAAGTCATCCTTAAAGACCTAATTTTCAAAAAAATTGTCAACTACGACGCTGAATGAAAATGGATATCTAAAAAATTTTCATTGGATGTGTTTTGGGGGAAAGAAGGGCGTGAGAGGGTGGTTTATCGACAATTAAAAAGGACACTGGTAGCCCTTTGAATTTAAACCCAAAGAGCTCTTTTTAAAGTTTCTACGACAAAGATTTCAATAAAAACTTATATACCCCCAGGGCATAACTTATAACCCTTGCCCTGAAGGGACTGTGGGGGGAAAGTCCTGCCCCACTCAAAGGTATAATTTCCTGAACTTTTAAACTGCGTGAAACAAAAAGGCATACCTCAAAATTTTGATTTGGAATGTGTCATCTACCCTCCAAAACCTTATATGCCCCCAGGGCGAGAACTTACAACCCTTGCACTGAGGGTTCTGAGAAGGTTGTCATCCTCAAAGACCTAATTTCCAGAACTTTCAACTACGTTGAACACAATGGGCTAGCGTGAAATCGTGGATTGGATGGTGTTTGGGGAAAAGGTGGGCGATTGAGAGGGGGGTTAGTTGCCCTCCACAATCACGTTTTCGACTATAACAAAGGGCCATAGCCCTTTGACATTTCCAATCGGAATGAGCCTTTTTTGAAGTTTCGACGACAACACTCTCTATAAGAACTCTTATATGCCCCAGGGCATAACTCTTAAAGCCATTGCGCCTGAGGGCTGTGGAGGGAGGTGTCCTCCTAAAAACACATAAATGCTATATGGGAAATCAACTACGCTTGAAACAAAATGCACTTTCTAAAAATTTTTATAGGAAATGTGTTTGGGGAAAAGCGTGGGCAGTGAGATCGCGGATAGTCAATCACTTTCGACTATTTAGAAAAGGGCACTAGCTATTTGAATTTCCAATCAAATGAGCTCTCTTTTTCAAGTTTCTACGACACCAGATTTTCAACAAAAACCTATATACCTCCAGGCCATAACTTATAACCCTTACCCTGAAGGAACTGTGGGGGGGAGTTGTCCCTGCCCAAAGGTATAATTTCCTGAACTTTAAACTGCGTTGAAACAAAATGGCTATCTTCAAAATTTTGCATTGGATGTGTTTGGGGAAGATGGTGGGACCTGGAAAGGAGTGTTAAGTTGCCTTCCGAATGCACTGTTTCGACTATTATGGACAGGGCCACAAGCCACTCTAATTTCCAATTGAATGAGCCCCTGTTTGAAGTTTCTATACAACCTTCTTAGATATGAAGTGCCCTGGTCTAAAGAAAAAATAATAAATAATACATTGTGCTAACATCGTTCTTACATATGCACCCCCAGGGGATAACTTAAACCCTTGCCCTGTTTTAAAGTTCTCTTACGACAATGTCTTTCCTATAAAAAACCCGATAGCCCCCCAGGGTATAAACTTTAATAACCCCGCGCCCTGGGGGTTCTAGGGGAGTGTCCTCCGCAAAACATAGATATGTTCTATCTGGAAATCAATCCCCCCCCACGCTGAACAAAATGGCTACTCTCAAAAATTAAATTGGATGTGTCTTTGGGAGAATGGGGTGCGTGGAAGGAGTGTTTAGTTGTCCCCCCACCCCCCCCCCCCCCCCCACCCCCCTTCCAATCCTTTCGACCTATTGAGACAGGGCACAAGCCACTCTAATTTCTAATTGATATGAGCCCCTTTTGAAGTTTCTATACAAAACTTCTTAATATGAAGTGTCCTGGTCTAAAGGAAAAAATAATAAATAATACATTGGTGCTAACATTGTGCTTATATGCCCCCATGGGGATAACTTAAAACCCTTGCCACTGAGTGTTGTGATATAGTGTCCTCCTCAAAAACATAAATTTTCTATCAATTACGCCTGAACAAAATGAATATCTCATAATTTTATGATTGGCTGTGTTCGGGGAAATGGTGGGCATTGAGAGGGTGGTTTAGTTGTCCCTTCAATCACTTTTTGAAGATTAAAATGTGCACGACGCTTTCAATTTCTAATTAAACGAGCCTTTTTTTTGATGTTTTTTTTAGACCATTGCTTCTCTCCAAAAACCTTGAATTCTCCCAGGGCATGGCTGACAACCCGTTCCCTGGAGGGCTTGTGGGGGTGGGGAGGGGTTGTCATCCTTAAAGACCATAATTTCCAAAAACTTTCAACTGCTTTGAATAAAAAAGCTATCTATAAAACTTATATCTGGCGGACCCGTCATTGGAGAAACGTTGGAGGAAAGGACGTCATCGGGACGTCAACGGACGTGAGAGGGGGTAAGTTGCGCCTCAATAACATCTTTCGACTATCAAAAGGGTCACAAGCCCTTTGAATATCCAATTGATAATAAGCCTTTTTCGAAAGTTTGTACGACAACGCTTTCTATAAGCACTTTCATATGTGCCTACATGATGCCCAGCCCTACATGCCCAATTGGCATGCCCCCCCAGTGTATCACGTATCAGCACATTGCCCTGAGGGCTATGGAGGGCGTGGTCCTCTTCAAAAAGAGGAGACACTCCGTCCTTTTTGAAGTGTCTATTCTCCTTTTTGTAGTTTTCGTACGACAACAAGTGTTCTATAAAAAGCCTTATATGCCCCCAGGGCACAATCTACAACTCTTAACCCTGAGGCCTGTGGAGGGTTGTCATCCTCGAAGGCCTAATTTCCAGAACTTCAGCTATGTTGAACAAAATGGCTATCTTAAAATTTTGATTGGATATGTTTGGGGAAAAGGTGGGCGTGAGATGGGGGGGGGGGTAGTTGCCCTGCAATCACTTTCGACTATTAAAAAGGGCATTAGCCCTTTGAATTTCCAATTGAATTAGCCTTTTTTGAAGTTTCTACGACAAAGATTTCTATAAGAACCTTATATGCCCCCAGGGCATAACTTACAACCCTTGCCCTGAGGGCTGTGGGGGAATATCCTCCTCAAAAAATATATTCTATTTGGAAATCAACCACGCTGAACTGAAATGGCTATCCTAAAATTTTGATTGGATGTGTCTCGGGAAATGGTGGGCGTGGAAGGGGTGTTAGTTGCCTTCCAATCGCTTTCGTCTATTAAACAGGGCACACGCCACTCTAATTTCCAATTGAATAAGCCCCTTTCGAAGTTTCTACGACAACTTCT
This sequence comes from Artemia sinica, assembly GCA_027921565.1. Classification (NCBI taxonomy): domain Eukaryota; kingdom Metazoa; phylum Arthropoda; class Branchiopoda; order Anostraca; family Artemiidae; genus Artemia; species Artemia sinica. The sequence continues at coordinate 8,239 of JAPEVW010000646.1, read as the reverse complement.
TCGATACGAAGTGCCCTGGTTTAAAGGAAAAAATCATAAGTGATACATTTGTGCAAACATCGTTCTTATATACCCCCGGGGCTTAACTTAAACCCTTGCCCTGAGGGTAGTTTCCTCCTCAGAAACATAATTTCTATCTGGAAATCAATTACGCTGAACAAAATGAATATCTCAAAATTTTTGATTGGATGTGTTTGGGCAAAAGGTGGGCGTGAGAGGGGGGTTAGTTCCCTTCAATAACTTTCCAATATAAAGGGCACGAGCATTTCAATTCTAATTCAATAGGCCCTTTTTGATGTTTTTAGAAATCGCTTTCTATAAAAACCTTATATGTCCCCCAGGGTAACGACTTACAACCCTTTCTCTGAGGACTTGGGGGGGGGGTGCATCCTTAAAAGACCTAATTTCCAAAACTTTCAAAATAAACGTTGAATAAAATAGCTATCTAAAAATTTTGATTGGGTGTGTTTGGGGAAAAGGTGGGCGTGAGAGGGAGGTTAGTGGCCCTCAAATCACTTTCGACTATTAAAAAGGACACCAGCCCTTTGAATTTCCAATCGAAAGAGCTCTTTTTCAAGTTTCTACGACAAAAATTTCAATAAAAACGTATATGCCCCCAAGGAATAACTTATAACCCTTGCTCTGAAGACTGTCGGGGGAGTGTCCCGCTCAAAGGTATAATTCCCTGAACTTTAAACATCGTGAAACAAAATGGCTATCTCAAAATTTTGATTGGATGTGTTTGGGGAAATGGTGGGCGTGGACGGGGTGTTTATTGCTTCCAATCACTTTCGACTAGCAAAAAGGGCACTAGCCATTTCGATTTCCAATCCAATGAGCGCTTTTTTAGGTTTCTACGACAATGCATTTCGTAAAATCTTATATGCCCCTAGGTCATAACTTCACAACCCATGCTCTGAGGGCTGTGGGGGGTTATCATCCTCGAAGACCTAATTTCCCGAACTTTCAACTAAGTTGAACAAAACGGATATCTTAAAATTTTGATTGGATGTGTTTGGGGAAAAGGTGGGCGTCAGAGGGGGATTAGTTGCCCTCCAATGACTTTCGACTATTAAAAAAGGGCATTAGCCCTTTGAATTTCCAATCGAATTAGCCTTTTTTTGAAGTTTTCTACGACAATGCTTTCTATAAGAACCTTATATGCCCCCAGGGCATAACTTACAACCCTTGCCCTGGGGGCTGTGGGGGATTGTCCTCCTCAAAAAATATATTCTATTTGGAAATCAACCACGCTGAACAAAATGGCTATTCAAATTTTGATTGGATGTTTTTGGGAAATGGTGGGCATTGAAGGGGTGTTAGCTGCCTTCCAATCACTTTCGACTATTAAAAAGGGCACTAGCCGTTTCCAATTTCCAATCAAATGAACCCTTTTTAGAAGTTTCTACGACAACTCTTCGATACGATGTGCCCTGGTATGGAAAAACAAATAAAATAAATAATAACATTGTGCCAACATCGTTCTTTATTTAGGACGCGCGATTGCGCTTGCCTATGATTCTTCCAAACAATTTTAACATCCAAGTTTTTCAATTTTCAGATAAGCAATTCTAGTCTAGAATGATGATTTGTTCATCTGTAACAAAAAAAAAAAAAAAAAAAAAAAAAAAAATACTCGAAAGTGGACAAGAACGTTGTTATAACTGAAGTAGGATTGAGAAGCATAGACGAATCAAGTAAAAAGTGAAAACGAACTGATTCAGCGGACTGTTGTGGAGGATTGTTTTCAGAAGTCATGCTGATGTTTTTAAACAAGTGAAAAGACCTAATTTCCAAAACTTTCAACTACGTTGAATAAAATAGCTATCTAAAAATTTTGATTGGATGTGTTTGGGGAAAAGGTGGGTGTGAGAGGGGGGTTAGTTGCCCTTAAATCACTTTCGACTAATAAAAAGGGCACTAGCCTTTTGTATTTCCAATCGAAAGAACTCTTTTTTCAAGTTTCTACGACAAAGATTTCAATAAAAACGTACATGCCCAAAAGGAATAACTTATAACCCTTGCTCTGAAGACTGTCGGGGGAGTGTCCTGCTCAAAGGTATAATTCCCTGAACTTTAAACTGCGTGAAAGAAAATGGCTATCTCAAAACTTTGATTGGATGTGTTTGGGGAAATGATGGGCGTGTAAGGGGTGTTAGTTGCCTTCCAATCCCTTTTGACTAGTAAAAAGGGCACTAGCCATTTCAATATCCAGTCGAATGAGCCCTTTTTAAGTTTCTAAGACAACACACTCTGTAAAAACCTTATATGCCCCCAAGGCATAACTTACAACCCTTGCCTTGACGGTAGTGGGGGGGGAGGGTTGTCATACTCAAAGACCTAATTTACAAAACTTTAAGCTACGTTGAAACAAAAATGGCTATCTTAAAATTGTGGTTGGATGTTTTTTGGGGAAAGGTGGTTGTGAGAGGGTTGTTAGTTGCGCTCCAATCAATTTCGACTATTAAAAAGGGCACTAGCCCTTTGAACTTCCATTCGAATGAGCCTTTTTTTGAAGTTTCTACGACAAACGCTTTCAACAGAACCTTATATGCCTCCAAGGCATAACTTACAACCCTTGCCCTGTGGGCTGTGGGGGATTGTCCTCCTCAAAAACAGAAAATTTTTAAATTTGAACTACCTGCCAAAGACTTTGAAGTTCTTCCTGGAGAACTTGTTCGTGGGCAAAAATACTCAACTGAAAATAGCTGCCATTGGCCAAAGCATCAGGCATGCCACTTGACCTAGGGCTATTAAACTTCACCTTCAAGTAGTACTAGCTGCGAAGGTTCATCATCAGCAAGGAATCCGTAACCTAGTTGATAATCTCAGCACTGTGGAGGTTTCTGTTCATACTGCTACGAGACCAGTTTATTTTGAGTTAAATGCTTCAGTGTCCTTCAAAAATCGAAAAATAGGGGTTGCCAATCATGCTCTTTATGCGTCACGTTACTGACAACGCGGATTGCATCGTAACAACAATCGATGGAAAACAACACAATCCACGCTATAGGACTGTTAGTTTGCAGCTGTGCCACGACTTAGGTCGTCACAAGCGCTCAATTGAAGAAAAACAGTTGAGAGTGACAGGGATCCTGAAGGCGAAAGAAGTACCTATTCTGTACTGCAGAAATTCAATTAGCAAGCCTTCCATCCTATATCAGGAACTACCGAGGCTTTTGCACCAGATCCTTCGCGCAATATGTCTCTTTTGAGGAAGAATTCAAGACAGTCCCGCGTCCCAATCTTAAGTTGGCAACGAACACTACTGACTATTTTTTCCTTCAATGAACCATCGGTTTACCCTAGAAAGGTCTCGGCGACCTTTATGCTGATTATTGATCTTAGCCCGAATGATCCGACCTGTATTTATGCTACCCTTCATTTCGAGAATGCCCAGTGTGAGAAATACGGCACCGTGCCAGTTCTGAAAATTGATCAGTCACTTAACTGGGAAGCAAATCAAACGGGGCCCCTCTGTAGTAAGGGATTAACTATAAGTAACTGTATTTAAGGAGTGACGCGGCTCAGTAGCAGTCAAAACTATAAGAAAAGCCTTGCTAACAACGGATACATCAAAAGAATCGAATTCTGATACTTATTCAAAATATATAAAATTCATCAAGGTTAATGTTACCCATCAAAACTACGAGCCTGAGAAAATTTACCTTACTTTTGAAAGAGAAAAAAACAACCCCAAAACAGCAGTTATTTTATGGAAAATAACACCATCACATCCATCATATCAGAAAATCCTGCTGTAAGGGTTTCAAGCTCCTACATACGAAAATGTAGAATTTTGCATATTTTTTTTTTTTTTTTTTTTTTTTTTGCCAGAAGAAAGATCACTGTTGTATGTTTATTTGTTTTTCTTTCATATGTTTTTCCCAGGAGTGATCGCAAACAGTGATGCTAGAAGAGCAAGAGAAGTGCTCATTTGATCGGAAATCAAAAGTCCTAGTACACTTTTTAAATGACCAAAAATACTGGAGAGGGCGCTAGCTCTCCTCCCAAGCTCTACTTTCCCCCCCCAAAATCGGGCCGATCAATTCTTAGGTAACCATTTTGGTCGACATGGTTGAAAGATTTAATAATGTAGGCCTGCAGTTTATTAGTCCGTAAGTTCAAAAAGTATCAGTCATTAGTTCAAAAGATAAGCTCACTGTTTACATATAGTATTGGCTATGGGAAAATATACATATATGTTCGGGGGTATTTCTCTGGCTCGGAGGAGGGTACGTGGGAGTTAAATTTCACTGATGATCTGTTGTTGGCAAAGGTAATTTTCCATGGAGGGGTGTCGGATTTCCTGGCATTATTTTAAAACAACAAGAAAAGAAACTTTTTTCAAATGAAAGTAAGGAGCAACATTAAACCTTACAAAATATAAATTATCAAATTATCAGGGAGGTTGCCCCTCCTCACTACCTTGCTTTTTACGCTAATTTTTTTTTATTTTAAAAGAGCTTATTATTCTAATCAAATAGCCGTTTTTTTTCAGGAGTCGTTCTTAAGAAATTTGTAAAACAGGGAAACATAAGCATATAAAACCTTATATGCCCCCAAGGCATAACTTACAACCCCTGCCCTGAGGGCTGTGTGTCATCCTCAAAGACATAATTTCCGGACTTTTCAACTACGTTTGAACAGAATAGGTATCTCAAAATTTTTATTGGATGTTTTGGGGAAATGGCGGTCGTAGGAGGGGTGTTAGGTTTTCCTCCAATCACTTTTGACTATTAAATCGAAATTTTTGACTATTAAATTTCCAATTGAATGAGCCCTTTTTGAAGTTTCTACGACAACTCTTTCTATAAACCTTATATGAATCCAGTGCATAACTTAAAACCCTTACACTGAGGGATGTGGGGGGGGGGGGGGGGGGTAGAGGGGTTACCATCCTCAAAGACCAAACTTCCAAGAGTTTTATATACGCTGAACAAATTGGCTATCTAAAAATTTTGATTGGATGCGTTTGGGGAAAAGGTGGGCGTGAGAGGGGGGTTAGTTGCCCACCAATCACTTTCGATTATGATAAAGGGCACTAACCCTTTCAATTTCTAATAAAATGAGCCCATCATTTTATTCATTTTATTCAATTTCCAATAAAATGAGCCATCACTATCTATAAAAACCTTATATGCCCCCAGGGCATAACTTACAACCCTTGCCCTGAGGGCTCTGAGGGGGTTATCATCCTCAAAGACCTAATATCCAAAACTTTTATATACGCTGAACAAATTGGCTATCTAAAAAATTTTGATTGGATGCGTTTGGGGGAAAGGTGGGCGTGAGAGGGGGGTTAGTTGCCCACCAATCACTTTCGATTATGATAAAGGGCACTAACCCTTTCAATTTCTAATAAAATGAGCCCATCATTTTATTCATTTTATTCAATTTCCAATAAAATGAGCCATCACTATCTATAAAAACCTTATATGCCCCCAGGGCATAACTTACAACCCTTGCCCTGAGGGCTCTGAGGGGGTTATCATCCTCAAAGACCTAATATCCAAAACTTTTAACTACATTGAAGAAAATAGCTATCTAAAAATTTTTATTGGATGTGTTTGGGGAAAAGGTGGGCGTTAGAGGGGGTTTAGTTTGCCCTGCAACCTCCCTGATATATTTGATAATTTCTATTTTATTAAGGTTTTTACGTTGCTCTTTACTTTCATCTGAAAAAGCTTCTTATTCTTATTGTTTTTAAGATGATGCCAGGAAATCCGACTCCCCTCCATGCAAAATTACCTTTGCCAACAACAGATCATCAGTAAAATTTAACTCCCACGTACCCCCCTCCGAGCCAGATAAATATCCGCCGAACATATCTGTATATTTTCCAATAGCCAATGTTAACAGTGAGCTTATCGTTTGAACTAATGACTGATACTTTTTGAACTGCAAGCTACGTTATTAAATCTTTCAACCATGTCGACCAAAATGGTTACCTAAAAATTTGATCGGCCGACTTAGGGGGGAAAGTAGAGCTTGGGAGAGGGCTAGCCGCCCTCCAGTATTTTTGGTCATTTAAAAAATGTACTAGGACTTCTGATTTCCGATCAAATGAGCCCTCTCTTGATCTTCTAGCATCACTGTTTGCGATCACTCCTGGGAAAAACATACAAAAAAAACAAATAAACACACATCAGTGATCTTTCTTCTGGCAAAAAAAAAAATGCCAAATTCTACATTTTTGTATGTAGGAGCTTGAAACCCTTACAGCAGGATTTTCTGATATGATGGATCTGATGGTGTTATTTTCAATAAAATCAACTGCTGTTTTGGGGTTGTTTTTTCTCTTTCAAAAGTAAGGTAAATTTTCTCAGGCTCGTACTTTTGATGGGTAACATTAAACTTGATGAATTTTATATATTTTGAATAAGTATCAGAATTTGATTCTTTTGATGTATCCGTTGTTAGCAAGGCTTTTTTTAATAGTTTTGACTGATACTGAGCCGCATCACTCCTTATATAAGTTACTTATAGTTAATCCCTTACTTACAGACGGGCCCCGTTTGATTGGAAATTTATTTTCTAGTGTCCCTTTGAAGATCCAGAGTGATTGGAAGGCAACCAATCCCTCCCCCTCCCATGCCCCTTATTGCTGGCCCTTAAAAATAATGATCGATCTAGGAAAATAAAAAAAGGAAACATAAAATCGTAATCAATCATGTTCCAATCTTTTCTGACAAATTAATCCCTCCTCTCATGAATGGTTTCTAATGGTATTAGCTTCCCTCAAGTATTCAATGCCAATTATAAACGGCTAAAAGTCCAATGTTTTATTTTTGCATAAAATTTTGTTCCCACCGGAACATTGTGGGATAGATTAGTCTATTCTCGACTAAAGAAGAAATACGTTTTCAAAACAGTTTTGGCGCGGTGAAATCTTAAAATGTCTTATCATAGACCGTCATTTTGGAGGGTACCCAGAAACAGGGATGAATATGCAGAGTCGGTAAGGTACCATTTATATATATATATATATATATAATATATATATATATATATATATATATATATATATATATATATATATATAATAATTATATATATATATATATATATATATATATATATATATAGAACTTTACAAATATATTTTACAAGTCACTTTTTCTATACTTGCACTAATTATAAAATCTATTTCTGATAAAATAGTAGTTCAACGGCTTCCCCCTAACTTGGAAAGCTGTTGAATGTGGCGAAGAACAATTCAAGAATTTTGCTTAGGTGCGAATTAGGGTCCCAGAAAGATTCTCAAGCATCAACTTCTGCCCCACTTCCAACAGTATGTTGAATTTTCATGGCTTCGGAAAAAAGTTTTGCGAGGGAAATAAAACTATCTTAGACAGATCTAGATATAAAATAAGGGTCTGGGAAGAAGATTTTAAGGCACATTTTTCCCTCCCCTTCCCTGCTTATAATCTGTCCATAACTTTGAACAATAAATTTCAAGTATTGACTTAAGAGTCTGATTCTTAGGGAGTTTGCTCTGTCCAAGTGGTTCTCAAGATTTGAAGGAGGTTCTAAGCAGTAGTTGGAATTGTTTTCTAAGTAGCAAAATATTCTCCTAGAAATCCTTCAAGCCGTGTGATCAAGGTCTTACCCTTGAGTTTTGCTCAAGTGGATGTAATTTTTGATTCGGGGGGGGGGGGGGGGGGGGTGGGGGGGGGGGGGGGGGGGTAACAAAATACTTTATAGAAAACAACGAAAATTTGTTTATATGTATTTTTTTTTTACTTTGATGTGAGTCAGACAAAGATTTTGGGGGGGGGGGGATTTTTAAACCATGGAACCCCCTGGACAACGGTCCTGCTTACGAGTAAAAAGAGATGGGGAGGTATGAAGTCAAAAAACCTAGTCTCAAAGCCCTATTTTGGATGTAGATCATTTTTTAAAGATGTATTTTCTTTACAGGAATTTTGGTCGGGTTTAATTAAACTTTAAAAACCTTGGGGATAAATTATTCAGAGCATACTATCCCAGCCCCCCTCAGGGATACCTATACTTTTTTTCCTTCAGCAAATATTCCCGATCTACATCCAATTACACACCTAACTAAAATTGGAGTAAAACATAACCTCTTTTTAAGAAATTAATTAAAAAAAACTTTATACCACAAAATAAGTTTTTCAAAGAAAAGTAAAGAACTCTATTAAAAAAAATGAGCAAATATAAAATCAAATAAATCTACCAAGCGTGAAACTACCACCAAGTCAGCATCAATAAATAT
>JAPEVW010000647.1:0-64000 GCA_027921565.1 Artemia sinica | reverse complement strand
TCTGGCAATTGGATATTTACTAGCGGAAGACGGTCTGTCTATACAACAGACAACATTGCTCTAATGCTCATAAAAAACATGACTTCAACATATTTCCCAGCAAAGTATTCACAGACAGAGAATGAGATCGACACCCTCTTTCAACCTTGTACACTGAATAGCTGTTCTCTGTCATCTTTGGGTATGGTCTTTGTAGGTGTTCTAAATCCGTAGGTGCCATTCATTACATCAAAACCTTTTATTCTTATTTGAAAGGGATCTTAGACTCTCAATGGATTTTGTCTTATCTGCCCTCGCAACTGTCACAATGCAAATGGGGGAAGTATACATCCATGAGGTGTAAACTACCTTATCAAGGCGCTTCACCAAATAATGTTATTATTGTATTTTTCATCACAGAAACTCTAAATTGCATCACCGTAGATAAAGTCTTGACTATTATTAAGAACAGAGTTCTACTTGAACACTTCTCTATATAATGACTTCAGTTCCTTGATACGAGCCTCGACTTTTAGTAGATTAATATGTGTATAATCTTAGATTTTGATACTGTACTATATACGCATAAGAAACAGGTCCACAGACAGTGAAAAATGTGAGGAAGCAGTGCCCTTAGAGAAAAACAGCAATATAGCTCTGACATCAGAACACATTGAGCTACTAGATATAACGATTAATGCCATGCTTTTTGTGTCCCTGTAATGATCTTCACAATAATCCAGCCACAAGGTAGAAATTAACCACTTTGTCAGTTGAAAATTTTATGCTATAGTATTTCAAAGGATATCAATAAAGAATATGAACATAATTCCACACTATCACACGCGGAAGAGCTTGCAGGATAATCAGGGTGACATGCAAAGATAATACTCGCTGCCCATATGTTTTGGTTGTTAGAATATTTACTCCCAGTTGTTATAGTGACTGCCCAGAGCATCATAACTTTTCCTTGTCAGATCTATGTATTCGAGTAGCATTATTTTCGGCTAGTTGTGCTCTCCGTACTTTCAAGATCAGTTTGTTCTGTACTACACAGAGCATTTTTTCAAAATTATGGCAAAGAGAACTAAAAGAAACTGTTAAAAAGCACAGTTTTTAGAAATACGATTTTCTTGAGTCTGTTGATTCCAGCGAATTGTTCTAAATCATTAGTGTCTCTACAAACACATTACGAAATAACCCAACAGAGGCTCGTTTTCGCCACAAAATGAGAAAAACATGATTTTCCTTCGCTGTGATAGGTATGATTGTATATAATTTTATTGCTGTCTACATTAAACTGCAATTGCTCCGTTCCAGAAATGTAATCTACGAATTTATTAAGAAGTAGATCTCTGTATATTCAAACTGTGTTGTTCGAACATTTTCCATTGTATCTATAAACTGTTCCGCAGTGCCACGATACATCCTTGAAGCTTTTCATGAAACTGACAAAATTTCTTCTTGGATATTTGCTTATGAAGCTTTTCCAACGCATTTCATAGCGAACTTTTCACACAGCATCCGCTCGTATATCAAAGAGAATTTCATACATCGTGAATATTTTGATATACTTTTCGTGATCCGATAAAAACATGCGTAACAATGGTTTCAATTTATCAAAGATCAGCCTGCATTTTGGCATCGTTCTATGTGTTATTCTGATGTAAAGTTTCTCCCTATGTCCTTAGCGTTCGTTCGGTACAACCTCGCATGAGAATTTAATGTTTCATTTATAGCTTTTGTCACCCCAGTACTACTACCCATTATTCTGGTACAGCAACACTTATTTGTCTATTATGTTTGTTCGCGGTAATCTTCATCGTTATCATACCGTTCCTTGCTGCTTTTGTTTGGCTGTCTCAATTTTCCATTCTCGATAGCACACATAGATCCGTATACTACATACCTCTAGTTTTGCTACTGTCATATTTCATTTTCTTAAATTCTGGACATCACAAGAATCTTAGTAGCAATCCTTACGTACGTTCTCGAGCTCTTATTGTCGTTCTGGGGGGAATATTTTATCTCTTTCTAAGATTAAATATTTTCCTATATTATTTAGGAGTGTTTTAGGGGGGGGCTTTTTAATTTTTTTTTGTGTAGTAAAGTTGTTCGATTAGTAGAAAATTTGGATTATGAGCTATATTTTGATAGGTTTGTTGTTGGGTTATTATCTTGCTTTTTCCACTCCCGTGAGACCATATTGTTTTTCAAACGGAGTGTTCAAAATTATTAGTTACACAATTACCCCGTGTCGAGTATCTAAACACATAGCACATCATAAAATATACACTAATGTTATTATAAATTTTCAGGTATTTATCTTGTTGGAATTTACACAAGAAGATAGAATTTATTGGTTAGACACCATAAATATTTTTGCAGTTATTACATGTAATAAGTTTAGCAGATTTATGGACTGAAAAACTAAAAATAATTGCAATTATAAGACAAGATAATAGGAGAAGATACGTACTTTACGGGTTACAAACCAAAAAAGTTTGAGCCCCAGGATACAATAATAACTTTGAACTGAGATGAAAAACAAATTTTCTCCAGGAGACAAAAAGTAAAAAGAAATTATAAAATTTTCATGTATTTTTGTTGTTTAAATTAAGAAATTACTATTTAATGATTAGGCATCAAAGATAAAAATAGAAATACTAAAAATTTAAAATATAAACAAAAAATTAATTATTTTGCAGTTTACATAATAATTTTTAGCGATTAAGCAAAAAAAGAAAATTTTGGTTCCAGGAGTTTCGCTTTACTATTGAGGACAAAGTAGCCTAATTATTACTAAAGAGTCATTACCATGAACGGTTTTTTGATTGTTCAAAATTGAAAAGAATATCTTTGAAAAGACATGCCATTGCAGCATGAAAAATACATCAAAAATGCAATTTTTTGACAAAAATTGATCTACTCTAAAAAGTATTGTTATTTGTGAATTACGAAAAGTGACTAGATCGTTGGCAATTTCCTGCAAATGCAGCTATTATACAGCTCTCTATGATTGTGCACCGTAGACCAGCTAGCTGGGACAAGGAAAAATCAAGCGGGAACAGAAAAAACCTATCCCGTTTGTGGAGAATAACGTGGTAAAAGTAAATTTTCTTGATTTTCAAGCCAAGTATATTTTCTTTGTTATTCAAGCCAAAGGGCGGTAAGTTTCATTAATAGGGGTTTCACGGACATAGGTGGGTCTAATGGTATACTTTTGTTTTTGATCTGACTCTTTTTTAGGAGTTGGGGGGTTTTATATTTCTTTAATGTTAACATATGTTATAACATTAATGTTAACATAATAATGGTTAAACATTATGTTACCAATGTTAAACATATAGTATTGGTTATTAAGAGGTAATAGCGACGTTTTTCAAAGGGGACCATTCTAGACCTTCTGGTAGGAAGGAGGGTGGGTAGGGTCGGTGTGTCTTGGAAAAGGATCTTTACATGAAGGAAGTGTCATTTGGGGGGGGGTGGGGGGGGAAAGGGACATTACTATGAAGGGGGTCGCCAGATTTCCCAGCATTGATTTAAATAAAGGGATCAGAAAAAAAAAAAAAAAAAAACACAGTTTTCCAACTGGAAAAAATGCAGCAACATCAAAACTAAAAACGAACAGAAAATAGTAACACGTTATGATTGCGTTTCATTTCTGTTATTTTTAAGTTTTAACGTTTGCTCCTTACTTTCAGTTTAGAAAAACTTGTTTTTTGGTTTTACTTTTCTGAATCGCTTCATCGTTTTTGTAAATAATGCTGGGAGATCCGGCGCCCCTTCATTGCAATGTCCCTCCCCCATGAAAACATCCTCTAAATGAAAGCTCATACCTTGTAAACCCCCTCATCCGGAAAGATTTGAATTAGCGGCAAATCCTCTAAAGAGTCACATTTTTAGCACAACTATAGCACCACTTGATACCCCATTTAAGGTCAACTTAGAAAATAAAGTCACGACACATGAAAAAGCTGCTTTTTTAAAAAGGTTTCCCCAATTAAGTAAGTTTACTCTCTAGAGACCACAGTTGATTTTGTTGTCTCAGGAAAACAAAAACTCGAGGCTTTTGAATTAGGTGAGTAGAATTTTATATCACCGGAAAAAAATATCTATAGTGTGTTGACAGTGGCGATTACAAGTGAAAACATTCATGCTGAAGTTTGTATGCATTATACGTGTGCTTCTTTATTAATTAGTACCTACCATGTCAAAACACGGGATACTCAATAATTTATAGTCATTTCTGAAAGGGTAGAGTCTACAATTTTTACGATACAAAAAAAAGTAGGTATAGAACGCTAAATCAAATCCCGTATTACTATTATGTTTGAAAGTTAAATGCTTAATAAGACAAACCAATACGTGCAATCGATAGCTATAAAGTTGGAACAGACCGACGCAGAAAACTTGGAATAAATTCAGAGATCAAAATCAGAACTAATCCGCGTGTGTACTATGGAGAAAATCCCAGTGGTTTTGTGGAGATCACCAAGCTGATAATAACCTTCCAATAGAATTACTATTCTTTCCAGTTTTTGCATATCCAATTTTTCTCTTACCCGCATTGATACCTCTAGGCCGTTCTGTCATATTTCACTGTGAGAAATAGGAAATCTATTTTTTTCTTAACCCTGGCATAATGCTTATTCTCTAGGCTTCCGATTTTTATGTTGCAGAAAAAACTAAAAGTATTGGTGAAAATACTCCCAAATAAAAAAGGGAAAATGTTGGTTCAGCAGATCCTATACCACCTGCCCAGAAAAATGCCCCATTTTGTTGAAAACAGGCGCTTCAGCCGAAGTGACCTCCACAGACTTCAACGCCCCCGTACAAAACATATGCAAACTTTGGCTGCAACATGGTCTGTACCAATCTATGAGCTACATCTTCTTCCGATAAGGCAGTTTATATGGGCAATTAGATGCAGATGGGTCCGGAAGAAGTTGGATGAAATACAAAAAGAGCAAGAAAAGACAGCTATTCCGTTTCAAAAAACCTTTCAAGGACCGGGGAAGCTGAGCGAAGACAAAAATTCAAGGATCTGCTTAACGAAAAGTATATCGTTAACATATATCACTCGTACGGAATTGCTCAAGAGAAATGATCACTAGCAAGCATTTTTTCAATACCACCCATTTAACTAATTTAATGGAACTTACTAGGTATAACAAATATAAGTTAAAAATAGCGAACTAAGAGTAAAGATTAATTTGTTCAAAGTTAAAAATACGGCAGTTTTGGTCTTGCAGGACTCTAAGATTCACCATGGTGGAATCACAACTAAACAAAACTCGTGTAAAGTTTAAGTCACAAATTGAGGATTTTTGAGTTTTAGCTGAGCTTTTTTAGGTCTTTTCCGATTATCTCCCTTCCCTGAGATTCAATTCACAATTGATGTCCTTTTTTGGTGAACTCTAAGAATAGTTATTCTTGATTTTTTTCGTAAGACGTGTAGGCTAATATTAATAGGGCAATTTAATTATTTACAAAGAAAAACATTATTGAATTATGGCTCTTTACTTACATTAGAAAAACTTTGTTTTGCAGAACAGTTATATCGAATTCTTTGGGGAAAAAAGCAAGCAATATGCAAAAAAAAAAAGGTTGTAAAACACAGCTAAAATTAAAAAAAAAGTTCACAGTGTATTTAAATTTAGCTTCGGAATACTCGTGCACAAGATCCTGTACATAGTAGGGTTGTGTTGTGGTGGAGTGGTTGTGTTACTTGCTGGCGGTCCGGTAGGGGGGGTTGCGTGCATAGTGAAGGTACTTGATTACTATAAAGGCAAAAGTCATTATTGAATGTTCAGGCTTTTTTCTATCTTCATTAGTCTTCTTTTTCCATTTTTTATATCTTGTGCCAAACTACTGAAAGGGCGGGTACACTTTTCGTAAAAGTATACACACGTTTTACTATGTTGACTTTACTGGAAAATAAACAGTTTATCGTAGAGAGCTGCTGTAAATAAGGAAGCAGGCTGAAACACAACAGTAACCCAAAATTCTAAATGAACATGCACACAAGAAATGTATTTTACGCTGATTCCAAATGTATGAAATTAATTTAGTTTAGTGTACCAATCAAAAAAAGTGTTGTTATTGGGAAATAATACCGGAAACTTTTTTGGGAGAGAGGAAGAAGATTTCCAGTGTAAATATTTCATGAAGAATTTTCAGCGAGGATGGTATTGTTCAGGAGGGTTTTTTACCCGGAGGAATTTTAAATTAAAACGTATCTTCCTTGGTGAAAGTGAATATAAAAGTGTTTAGTGACGGCTTATGATCATGGTTATCCATCAAGTAGAACTAATTTTTCTTGGGATAATCCCACTAAGGGGGGGGGGGAGAGATTTGCCAGTATTTATTGAAAATGATCAGAGATAAAATTTAAAAAAAAACAATTTTTTTGCTAATAATAAGAAGTAACATTTAGAACTTAAAGGTGGATAAGGAACCTATTTCCGTACATGAGGGGGCTGCCTGACTATTCCTAATCCTCGTTATTATATAAAAAAAAAATACGTGTCTTAAAAATAAAAAAAAACATTTTATTTCCAATCAATGGAGCTTGGGTTTCAGCAGTTACTCCTTTAAGATTTTGTAAGAAGTCAACTTGAGGGTAAAGACCTGCGAGGAATGAGAGGGGGGTAGCTATCTCTCATGTTTGGAATAATTTAGGTTCGTTTTGTTTTATACTGCTGCTTACTTTCGCATTGAAAAAAAAAAAAAAAGTTTTTTATTGATGGATAAATAGAAAGACCATACCTTTAAAAAATAAACTTACTAAGATCAGTTCATTTCATCTTCCACATCCTCCCTTTCTTATTATATAGCAGCGAAAGATTAGATTAAAAAAAAAAAGAGAAGCCTCAATTACTCTTTCTTTTCTAGCTGTGAAAAAGGCGATCCTGGGAGGCCTAAAAAACAAAAAATAGGAAAAACTCGAAAAAATTTCTTCTCCGAATTTATTTGAATGCACTGGCTGCAGAGAAAAATTCCACGTTGACGCATGAGCCAACAGCATCAACAGTAACTGTGAATCTGACCATCCAATGTGTGTCTTGGTGACAAGTGATGAAGGTGATCGATCCTACGTCCCAAAGTACTATATCAAAAACCGATATCAAACAACCTTAATACGAAGGCAGTCTGGGGAGCTATTTCCGCTGGAATTGGTCAGTCCCATTAGAAGAAGTTTTTGATCTAATGTCGACCTTCCAGTGGTGTTCTAAAAAATATCTCAGGAAAACGAAACTTGCTTGGACAGGTAAAGATCCGTCAATGCTCAGTATATATGATGTGTTGTGTATTTTCTGCAACTCCAGAATTCCCACCTTCACCATTGCTTAGTGTGTCTATCGTCTCCTCTTGCTCCACAATCTAACTCTTTCCATATAAAGTTATTTGTTCCTGGGTTAGTAATAAAAACAATCAATTTCATTCCACTATCAGTGTTCATCAAATATTATAAAAGATAAAAGTTTCTGGGCTATAGCTAATAAAAAATAATTAACTTCCGGCCTACTATCAGTGTCTACCACTAGCATTTTTTTTTTCGACCTACTAATTGGGAAAAGTCTCCTTATGTATTTTCAATTATATCCTTTTTCGTTTAGCCTTTTTTTTTTGAAGCTCATTAGACATTTGATTGGAATTTAAATTCTGGTGCCCTTGACACCTAATCACGCAACAAAATTAGGAGACAGTCAAACTGGTCAAAAATAATAAAAAAGCTTATAAGCGGTCCTAGATTAATGGAAATAACTGTTATTAATATGTAGTATCCTCTATGCCTTCTGTCTCATCTCCTCTCTCTCTCTCTCTCTCGTCTCCCTCTCTCTCTCCCTTCTCCCTCTCCCTCTCCCGCTCCTCTCCCCCTCTTCTCTCCTCTCTCTCTGCTCTCTCTCTCTCTCTCTCTTCTCTCTCTCTCTCTCTCTCTCTATATCTCTCTCTCTCTCTCTCTCTCCTCTCTCTCTCTCTCTCTTTACTCTCTTTCATGTTGTCTCATTTGATCTTTTTTTTTTTTTTTTCTTACTAACAAGGTGAACTTACTGTTGCTGTGGGAGTCAGAGCAGCAGTGGAGTCTGAATTCTCAGTTGTGTTCTCTTGAAGCATCTTCTTCTTAGGGATCATCTGACATTGTCGTCACTTGCGTCTTCGCCTGTCCATCAATTTGTTTTCTCTGGCTTAGCAACCTATAAATAAAATATACCGTATAGGAATTTTTAGCATCAGACAGTTAGCTGAGTAAACGAGCTGCAAATTATTTAGCGATTAAATACTACATACTATTAGTTAAAAACTCACTGGAGGCTGGCAAGTAACCTAAGTACAGCAGAACTGCACAGGAAGGATCATCTACTCTAAATTTATTCATCGCTTCAACTCTTTCGAGTACCATATTTCATTTGAATTCATGAGAACAGTTCCACACCGTTCGATTCCGAACTGCCTTTTCGTTGACCCAAGATGGACAAGCCAAAAAGGCAAAATCTTTGCACCAATCAGACATTCCTCCATCGTAAACTACTGACCTAACCAATTTTAGCATTCTTTTAGTTTAGTATTAGAGAGGGAGATCGATCGACTCATGCTAATAAGTTAAAAAAAAAAAAAAATGATTTTTTATAACAATATTTACACCAAAATCATTTGATTGTTATGGTGATTTCGAAAAACAGTGTATATGCCTCTTAAGTTGAAATTACCAATTAAGAGTTGCAAACTCTAAGAAACTCTTACCTAGTTTTATAAAAGGAGAAAAAAACATGACGAAACAAAAAATCAGCGATTATTGAGAACGTAATTTCAGGAGTTTATGGATTTTAACTAGCTTAGAAAAACTGGCTAGAAAGCTGAAGGAGTACGCCTTGCTCACATTTATATGAGAGCCCTGAAATCAAATAGGTGTTTGGAATCATAAACAGGAACTCAAACAGGGATTTGGAGGTATACTTTTTCTATTTTTACTGGTAATTACTATTTTTGGTAAATTTTGAAGACAGAAAAAATAATTCCCTAAACGAGTAACCCCTTAGCGTTGTGTGTGTGATTATTGAAGTTGGATGGAGAAATTGCATGGAGCAATTGAGGATTACGACATTGAAGGCGACAAAAACTATGTAATCTGGGATGAAGGATTTTAGTCATTACAGCAGAACCTATTTACACCGTCGTTGGAAAAGGTGTTGGCGGAGCCAAAAGGAAACATTTAAAATATGGAACATAGGGAATAACAGACCCGCCGTACAGAGACATAACATAAACCGAGTTACCCAGTTACGAATTATCTTCACAATCTAGTTTACAAATGAGGAAAAAACATGACTAAGAAACAAAAAATCCGCCTATTGATTAGACGAACGTCATTTCAGAGTTTTGGATTTTAAACCTGAGCTTAGAAAAACCGGCTTAGAAAAGAGGAGGTACGGCCATCTTGCTCACATTTATGAGAGCCCTGAATCAAAAGTTGTTGGAATAAACAGGATCAATACAGGGATTTGGAGTGTAAATTTTTCTATTTTACTGTAATTACTCTTTTTGGTACAATCTTGAAGACAGACAAATAATTCCCTAAACGCAGTAACCCATTAGGCCGCTCCTGCGTGCGGTTAAGCTAGTTATAGATGAAAAGTGGAAATAGCTTGTGTGATTTAAGTTTGTTTCTGAATCGAGGAACAGATCGATTGTTGTTGAAAAGATAGATTATGTGGTTTAGACTGTGAGAATTGTTTGGTGCAATTGTGTGATTACGACATTGTATCGGCGTACAGGAGAACTGAGGAATCTGGATGAAGCATTTGAGTCAATTACAAATGCAGGACCTATTTACTACCGACATTGGAAAAAGGTGTTGGCTGAGCGCAAAAGGAAATCTGAAAACTGTGGTTAACATCTGGGGATGACAGGACCCCGTTTAGGTCATTACACAGCAGAACCGGTTACGATACTACAATAGTCGTTATAAAATGAGAAAATATTAACGTGTGTTTGGTGGAGTTTTTGTTAGGGTATTTAGACGTCTATTATTTCTTCGTTCGGTTACTCTTATATGGCTTAAATCTCTGAAGCCAGAATAGGAAATAATTTTTAACGAGTAACCCTATAGGCGCTCACGGGTGTCTCGTGCGTAATAACAGATGGAACCCGTTTGAAAAATAACTTGTGTGATTTACCGTTGTGAATCGATGAAAGACTCGTCGATATTAGTTGTGATAGTATTATTGATTTGGGACCTGGAGAGAGAAATTGATATGGATTATAATTGAGGGATGTACGACATCTGCATAGGCGACAAAAACTGTGTAATCCGTGGCTGGAAGATTTTAGTTATTACAAGCAAACGTATGACTACCGTCGTTCAGAGTTTTTGGATTTAAACCTGAGCCAGCTTAGAAAAACATGCGCCTGTGGGGAAAAAAGAGGATTGGTACCCGTCCTTGCTCACATTATGAAGCATGCCGCCTTGAATGCACAATAGTTTCGTTTTGGAGAAAACATTACTAAATAAAAACTAGGATTATTGAGAACGTAAATTCAGAGTTTGGATTTTTAAACCTAGCCTTAGATAACAGTTTTTCTATTAAGTTAAGGAGGTACGGCCTTTACTTAACTTTTATGAGTAGCCCTAAATTCTTTTCCCTTTGTTCTGGACATATAAACAGGATAATTTTTAGGGATTCCTAAACGGAGGTCTTAAATCTTAGTTGGCTATTATTTACTGGAATTATCTCTTTTGGGTAATCTTTGAAGACAGAAAAAGTGTCACTTCCCTAAAGACGAGTGAACCCCTTCGGCGCTCCGTGCTGTGCGGCTATTATAGCTGAAAAGTGCAAATAGCTTGTGTAATTAAGTTTGAATGAATTTGATGAAAGATAGCATTTTTGCTTGCTGTGAGTATTGATGAGACTGGAGAAATTGCGTGGAGCAATGAATGGATTACGACATTGAAGGCGACAAAAACTGTGTAATCTGGGATGAAGGATTTTTAGTCATTACAAGCAGAACCTATTAACACTCACGTGAATTGGAAAAGGTGTCGGTGTTCTGCCGAGCCAAAAAGGAAAACATTTTCCCCAAAACTATGGAATATTAGGGAATAACACACAACCCGTTTATAAAAATCAACGGGTACCGTTACGATGCCCGTTGGAGAGAGGGTAGTTTGAAAATGTGTCAACACCTTGTATAGTTAATTTCGCTTACTCATGTTGTTGACGAGTCCTTGAGGACACGGATACGGAAGACCGAGCTGATGCTGGATTAAAAAAATTCAACACATGATGGATAAATCTTCGTTGACTGGATAAGGTATTTTCTCAGCAGCTTTCCGTTTCATCTACTACTCTACAAACAATATGTTAGTAATAAAATAAGTCTACATTCAAATACAATTCAAAGGGGCACACAAAGGGTAAAAAAAATACACACAGTTAAATTACAGGAAAATAAATGCTTCTCAAATATCTACAATAAATAATGATAATACATAAAAAAAAAGGTTTTGCGAGGTTTTTTCTCCCAGCCATTGAGCTCTAGCCTCTGTTTGCTGGGAAAAACATTAAATTGTGCTAATTTAAATTTTTCTAAATATTTGAACTATTCTCCTTAATTAGTCTGCTTTAATGTATGGAATGTATGCTTTTCAATTTTATCTTTCATTGTTTTTTACTTTGTTTTTAAAGTTTATAATGTTCTGTTAATAAATTCTTTTATTAGAAAGCAAAAACTGTCATGATGTTGATGATCAGTACCCATATCGTAGTTTCCGCAAGGGTGTTTCCTTTTATGCTAATATTTTGATGTTTTTTTTTTCAATGGGGCACCAAATACCCCCCCCCCCCCAAAAAAAAAAAAAAATTAATCCAAAAAAAATAATCGAGATTTAGTTTTACACAAATCACCATAAGGAAACAACCCCATCCCTATACTAAAATAGAAGAAATAATTATAGGTGTCGCATGACCATTACAAACCGAAAACTTTTTTTAGTCGTAAATTGATGGTATATCTGAGAAAACTTTCTGTTGCAGCACCTTTTCACTTCATTACTCATTGCAATCGGCAGCTCTGGTCAATAGGCCCATATCAATGGCACTCGCTTTGCTTTGGTGAGTACTGGGTTTTGGGCCCTTGACCATAAGGTCAGTTTACCAAGAAGAATTACCGTTTTATTTTTAAGTTTTAAAAGTTGCCTATAAAAGTTAAACATCTTTTCTTCTCAAGCAGCGTCCAGCATTATCTTGAAAAAATTTTTTAAAGCGTGGCTTGAATTGATTAGCTGTTTGTAAGAGCGCAGAAACAGAGTCCACAATAACTTTTGGTTCAGTATTCACTACACTAAAGAGAAAATCCTAATAGTTTGTACATCCTTCTACAGATGGGTGATAAAATAAAAAATCAAAAGTGGACTTGGAGCTGCAAAAATAATCAAATCCTTCACGAGATATGACACTATTTGGCAAAAATTTGATTGATTTTTTTTATTTTTACCACTGTAATTGGGGAACCCAAAAAGAGTAAACAGCAACAATCACAGTGGTATCAATTCACGATAATTTACAGGGGAGAGGGGTCACAGGGAAATTATTACAAAATCAAAAGGGAGGGGTTGCAAATCCGTCATTTTTTTCTCCAAGAAAACTGTTCGGACTTCCAACCGGCGAACATCAGCATTCGTCACATTTTAGTCGTTTCTCCGTAATAAGTTTCATATTTTTTTATTTTCTGGATATCTCTCACGAACAATACTATGTCGATGGATTAAATTAGCATATTTCATTCTTTTTGGACGGTTAAGATTAGGAATAATAAACGTTCATTCGTCGCTGACAGTAATTATTTACATTGTTAAGTGAGCACTTTAATTAACTTTTTTAGTGAATTTTTAAAAGGGGACTGTGACAAAACCTGACAGTTGCGCCAATCTTCTTCATCAATATTAGTTCTTCTAATGATCCCCCCCTCGGTCGCGCAGTGTGCATACGCTACCTCCTCTATCTCCAGCCTAAAATGTAGTAATCAAATGCGGTAATCAGAAATTGGTGCAACAACTCAAGGACTAACAGATTAAGAATTGAAAAACTGAAGGCCTTATCCAATATAGAGAAGAGGAGAGTGCGAGAATGTAGCAGACAGAGAGTAGTGAGAAAGGGGCAGAGAAAGAGTAAGATAGCTGAAGTTTTATGTGGGTTAATTAATGAGTGTTTTCGTCAAGAAAAATAATTCCCAGATAGACTGTTTAGAAAGTCGCCCGTATAACCCCAAATCAAAAGGGGTGGTATTCATAAATGACCAGGAAAAATACTATAGACGGATAATTGTTTTACCCATCATTTCTCGTGTTTTAGTATTAAAATGATGATAATTTTTTTGAGGATCATAAGTTACTGGCAGGAGACTCAATTTGGGTTCCTCCGTAGAAAAAAAGGATCAACGAAACAGTGATGATTTATTTGACAACGTATTATGTAATGATGTATCTTATATAAATGGTTTTAAAATGGGGTGCTATATTTTTAGATTGATGATGAAAGCTTGTCGTCGAACACTGTGGATCATGAAGCTTTCTACTTAAGAAGTGTAAGGTGTATGGTTGAGGAGGGTAATCATTTAAATTTTTTTAAGAAGTTTTTTAAGAGTTAACATATGTTAAAATTATGTTACATAATTTTTGTTTTGATCTGACTCTTTTTTTTAGACTTGTGGGGGTTTTATATTCTTTACATTGGAGGTGATCGTCTCTTACTAGGTTGCTAGCTACCGCTGCAACCGGATCTTTAATGTAAAAAATTCGAATGATCCGAGCCTTTACTGTAACCCGGATTGAAAAATTATATCAATATATTATATGTAACTTTTATTTTTATAAGTCTTCGATAGTCTAATGGTAAGTATCTGCCCACTTATTACCTGGGAACGGGGGTTCGGGGCGTTCGGTTCTCTTCGGGGAGAACATTTTAATAGTTGAATTATTAAAAGCACATCTTTTTCAATTTAAACTATAAAAAGAATATTGTTTAGTTTAATTTCTAGCCTAAAATAATGAAAATAATAGAAATGAACCATACAGGTTCAGTTTCTTTGGACTTGAGTTTCGTTTTTTAACTATAAATACAAACAGGAAAAAGCCTAAGGCTTTTTATTCTTTGTAAAATAGTAAGAGACGAAAACTCAAACAATTCAAAGTAGCTAACTAGTTGTCCACAATGCATGGAATGGTTGTTGTTATTTTAGTGATCGTCTTTTAAGTAAAAATATAAATACTGTAATCTTAACCTATAGTTGAAGTTGCGTATGCAAGTAGTATAGGAGAAGAGTTCGATCTTATTTATACTCTGAACTAAAAAGATAAAATAATATTTTTGTTGAAGAAATTGAACAAAACACAAAACTGATTTTAAATGTCCAAGGTATTTTTCTCGTTAGAATTTTAAAAAATTATGTTATTGCTCCAACACCATAAATATTTTTTGCAGTTTTCATACAAGCCTTAAAGACTCTCGAACCGGAAATCTAACATAAATTAAAAATTGAATTTCTTTTCTACAGAGTATGGCACAAAAGATACGCACTTAGGAGTGAAGAAAAAAAAGTTGGTTCAAGGAGACAATTATAACTTTGAAGGAGACATGAAATTAAAAATTGTGTTGATTAAGCCGAATAAAAAACAAAACAAACTCAAAATGTGAATTCAAGACTTTTAAAACACGGTAAGACGTATAGGATATGATTAATATAACTAATGAACAAAAATTTGAAAAGAAATTTTAAGTCTTAGTGCCTTTTTTAATCATATAACATAACAAAAAATAGAAATAGAATCGCTTACTACAAAACAACTGCATTTGAGATGTCTTTTCAATATTTTCCAAGATATAAAGTTGATATTGACACGAGTCGCTCTTACGATACAGTTCAGTTACCGTAAGTTTGTATCTATTGTTTAGCTTAAGTTTGATCCCATAGTGGAGAGTTTGTATCTTATTGTGGCTAATTTCTGTTAGAAAAAAATTATATTCTTTACTTGATTTAGTTACAGTTCAGAATCGATAAGGCAATTATGTAAGTGCAAAAATATTTTTGGTGTCTGAGCAATAATATTAGCTCTGTAATTAAAGCTGTAGAATAATACTTGAAAATTTTGACATGATTTTGTTTTTTATTCAGCTTAATCAACAAAATTTTATTTCATGTCTCACTTCAAAGTTATAATGTTCTCCTTGAACCGATCTTTTTTCTTAACTCCTAAAGTGCCATACGTCTCCATAAAGTGCCCATTTAATGGACGTTTACGCTGCCTGCTGTTTTCAGGGCAGGCGTGGGCATTTCTTTAGGCTAGTTAAAGCGCGAACTGCGGCTTGTTTATCGGTTTCCAGATGCAAAAAAAATGAGAATCATCTCTTTTGTGGCATTTAAAAATGATCCTAGTCCGCAGCTCTTTCAGCATAAAGATAGTCGTTTCGGCACGGATAAGATCTAAATTGTATGATCCAGAGGCTATGATTCCCTATAGTAGATCTGGACTGCGTTGTACTTTGAGAAAAGCGGAGCAATACTGTCCAACGCATCTCCACTCCTATCTGTTTTACATGCTTCAGAACTAGTTTCACTTTTGAAGCGTTCAATGTGCATCAATCAGCTATGGACTATAAAACGCAGAAGTAGCATGTTTTCAAGGCCAATTCTCAAATGCCTCCCACCAGAATGCGTTCATTCCTTCGTAGACCTGGAAGTGAGCATGGAGTGCCTGGCCACATGTTCTTTCCTGAAAGGACCTTATTCGGCAATACCTTCCCTGAGAATCTTGCCACAAACCAATAAAACTTCTTTTAGTCCTGTGTTCCATCCATGAGAGATCCCAACCGCTTTCAAAATAGTTTATGAGCTCATGAAAAACTGCCCAATAAGAGAAATAGATAGAGAATTTTTCGGGCTGGACTTTCGAATGAAGGCTCGTAGCGTTATTTCACAAACAGCTAGATTATACTGATTGACGCCGTGTACTTTCTTTCCAAGCTTCGCTGCTATATATCTCTTTTAGAAATAATTTATTTTAGTTTACTAAAGATTTTTAACCCAATTAATTTCCTTTAAAATGAGCTATTGATCAACTCACTTCTACGATGTTCCAGTGCCAAGCTATCTGTGGAAAAGAAAGAAAAAAAGAAAAAAAAATAGTGCCGTTTTGTGGAGAACTAACGTTGGTTAAAGTCAAATTTTCATGATTTCAAGTCAATATATTCCATTGCTGTTCAAGCCAAATGACAGAAAGTTGCTGATACAGGGTTTTGGACAAGGCGGTTCTAATGGGGTACCTTTTTGTTTTGATCTGACTCCGTGTTTTTAGGAGCTATGGCGTTTTATATTTCTTAAAATATGGACGTGGTCGTTTCTTGCTAGGTTGCTAGCTACCGCTGTAACCCAGATTGGACGTGTGATCGTCTTTTTAGCTAGGTTGCTAGCTACCGCTGCAATCCTGGATCAGAAAGTGGGCAGTTCTTTAATGGTGTGTACTTTTTGTTTTGATCTGACTTTTTTTTTAGGAGTTATGGGGGTTTTTGTATATTCTTAACATTATGGACGTGATTCTCTTATAGGTTGCTAGCTACGCTGAAAACCCGGATGATTATGATAAATTATTGAGTTCCCTTGTGTGAAAAACGCTGGAAAAATATACCTGAAATTTTTAAAATTAGTTTTATTTTTTGTTAGGTTATTGTTTAATTAACAATCCGGAACCATATCTTATGTTTGTTGTTAAGCAAAGAGATCCATGTTACAGCTGCCGCTGTCAACCTGGATACCGCTACAATCTGGATAGCTTGTAGCTACCCTTGTGGAACTGCCGTATATCAGTTACTATGGGTGAGAGATCAGTTCTTACTGTAAATGTTATATGTTATCTATTGGTATATCCAAAATTTTGTTCTTAGAGTTTCGGTTACTGTAGTGAGACAAGTAGCTATTATTACTATAGAGTTCATTACCATGAACTGTTTGATTGCCTCAAAATTCAAATAACTTGTGAAAGACTGCAGCATGAAAATACATCAAAAATGCAAATTTTTTGACAAAATTGATTCTACTGTTTAAAAAAGTATTTTATTTTTATTTACAAAAGGCACTAGATGTAGCAAATGTCCTTTGAAAATGAGTTATTATATTAGCTCTCCCCTCTCTATGATTTTCCACAGTGCCCAGCTAGCTGAGGAGAAAGAAAAAGAAAAAGCAAAAACGGAAATGAAAAAAAAATCCCGTTTGTGGAGAATAACGTGGTTAATGTCAATTTTCTTGATTTTCAAGCCAATATATTTTCTTTGGTATTCAATTCAAAGGGCGATGGTAAGTTCCTTTATAGGGGTTTCGGACAAGCGGTTCTATGGTGTACTTTTTGTGATTGATCTGACTCATTTTTTTAGTGAGTTAGGGGGTTGTTATATTTCATTAACAATTGGACGTGATCGTCTCTTACTTAGGTTGCTAGCTAACGCTGCAACCGGATAAGAGACGAACCTCAAAGAAAACAGGCAGCTATAATAATGTCCAATGTATGCAAAGTAGTTTTTATTTTAATGATCGTCTTGTAATGTAACTTTAATATGAAAATATGCTAGTTTTTCTCCAAAAACTGATGCTATTGTTTAAAAATAATTTGTTTTAAATTACAAAAGATTTTTGTAACCCCGTGTTAATTTTCTTTAAAATGAGCCATCTTGAACAACTCTTTACTATGTTCCACTGCCAAGCTATCTGTGGGAATTACTGACCTATCCGTGTACTATAATAAAAGCGGCGTATAAAATTTAGTATAGGCAAGAGGTCGTTCTATTATATAAATTAACATCTGAACGTGATCGTCTCTTACTAGTTTGCTAGCTACCGCTGGCAAAAAAAAAAACCCGGATATTTTAATATAATTTCATATTTATTAACATTGGACGTGATCGGTCTCTTACTATGGTGCTAGCTACCGCTGCAACCCGGATCAAATGATCATCTTTAATGTTATACCGCTGCAACCCGGATTTACTACGGGCTAAGGTTCGTTCTTTACTATTAATGTTATTCAAGCCCAAGGACGGTAAGTTTGCTATATAGAATTGTTAGACAGGGCGGTTCTAATAGTGTACTTTAATTGTTTTGATCTTAATCTTTTTTTCAGGAGTATGGGTTACTTTATTTTTTACTGATGTCGACGTGATCGTCTCTTGCTAGGTTGCTAGCTACCGCCTGCAACCTCTGATCAAACAATCAAGTAGATAACTAGAATTGAATGCTTATACAATGGATTTGTTATTCCAAAATCGTCTTTTAATCTAATTCCAATTTATAATTAACTATATCGAAAACTTTGTATAATCACTTACTAGGGGCTAAAATTCTCTCTTTAATATAATCTCTTACTAGGTTGCTAGCATACCACTGCAAACTCGGACCTAAGTGACAAATACCCTTTATTAGTTAACGCTATATAGGGTCCTTTATGTAAGTTGTCTAGCTACGCTGACAAAACCCAGATAATGAAACCTGATTACAAACAGGAAAAATAAACCTACGGCTTTTCTTCTTTGCAAATAGTAAGAGACGAGCCTTAAAACAATCAAATAGCTAACTAATTCAAATGTATGTAATTGTTATTCCAATGATGGTCTTTTTAATGTAATTTTGCGTTAAAACTGACAACATTTCTTTTGGATATACTATGAAGCGTTGTTGCCAAAGAATTTCTAGCGAACTTTCAACAGCATCCGCTCTTTCAAAGAGAATTTAATCCTGTATTTGAATACTTTTCGTGATCACCGATAAAACATGCGTAAATGTTTCTCAACTTTACAAAGTCTCAGCCTGCATTTTTGCCATCTTCTTGTATTTATGAATGTAATTTTTCAACTTTGTCCTTATGCGTTTTTCGGTACAACTCGCAGAGAATTTAACTTTTTTCATTATAGAGATTTGTCACCCCAGTCAGTAACGCTCCTTGATCTTTTGTTGGCTGTCTCAATTTTACTGTCTCGATACACCTGGACGGTGAATACCTTTGCTTTTGGTTTTTCTTATATTTGATGCGGTAATCTTCATATGTGATAAAACTCTACTTGAACTTTTGTTTGGAGCTGTGGTCTGAATTTTTGCATGTCTATAAACTGTCATCATTGTGATAACACATCTTGCTGTTTTGTTTTGCTCTCTCAATTATTACTTCTCGATACGCTCTGGGGTCTGGTTGAATACCTTTGTTTTGCTCTCTCAATTTTACTTTCGATACGCCTGGTCGGTTTGAATACCTTTGCTTTTCTCTTTCAAGATACTATACTCTGTTGTTTGCTGTAGTACTGTTTTCTCAAACTTGCGTATAGCTTGCTTCGATCTAACCATTATTCTAACAAGGAATGAGAGAATTTACATCCTTTTTCGTTCTTAAGTAGTTAATTATTACGTCACGGCGTAATGATTTTATTGACGTCATGGCGCAATGATATTATTTCATGACGTCATCAGAAACAAAAACAATATAATTTCGTGTTTTTTCTATTCACGTCATAGCTCTAATATAAAGCTATGACGACAGTCATCTATTTATCCTAGTAGGTGGTTTCAGACATCTGGTAGTTTCTAATGATGTACTTTTGTTTTGATCTTACTCTATTTTTAGGAGTTTGGGTTTTTATAGGTTTCTTAGCATGGGGACTGATCGTTCTCTCTCTTACTAGGTTGCTAGCTACTGCTGCAACCCAAATTATAAGAGGCAGCCTTGGCGAGTGGTCTCCAAGACAACTGGTGTAGTACACCTGTCTCTTCGGAGGCGTGGGTTCAAATCTTACCGATGGTCTATACGATTATGTCTGAAAGATCTGCAGTGTGAAAAGACATCAAAATGCAGTTTTTGGTGGAAAAAATTTATTCTCATTTTAGAAATAATTTATTTTAATTTACTATAGATTTCTAAAACCCAATTAATTTCCTTTAAAATGAGCTATTGTGAACAACCCCTCTACGATGTTCCCCCAGTGCCCAAGCTATCTGTGGAAAAAGAAAAAAGAAAAGAAGAAAAAAATATCCCGTTTGGGGAGAATAACGTGGTTAAGTCAATTTTCTTTGATTTCAAGCCATATATTTCCCTTGCTGTTCAAGCCAAGGGATCGCGAAAGTTTCCTATACAGGGGTTTCGGACAAGGCGGTTCTAATGGTGTAATTTTTGTTTTGATCTGGATCTCCTTTGTTAGGAACTATGGGTTTTATATTTCTTAACACTGGACGAGATCGTCTCTTACTAGGTTGCAAGCTACCGCTGCAACCCGGATGTTTGAAAGACTGCAGTGTGAAAAAAAAGACATCGAAAATGCAGTTTTTTGGTAGGAAAAAATTTATTCTCTTTAGAAAAAATTATTTTATTTACAAATGTTTTAACCCCAATTAATTTCCTTTAAAATGAAATGAGCTATTGAACAACCTCTACGATCGTTCCAGTGCCAAGCTATCTCTGGATACGCAAAAAAAAAAGAAAAGAGAAAAAAATATCCCGTTTGGGGAGAATAACGCGTCAGGTTAGTCAGAGTTTCTTGATTTCAAAGCCAATATATTTCCTTGCTGTTCAAGTACAAGGGACAGAAAGGTTCCTATACAGGGGTGTTTCGGACAAGGCGGTTCTAATGGATTTGTAACTTTTGTTTTGATCTTGACTCACTTTTTTAGGAAACTATGGGTTTTATATATTTCTTAACATTGGACGTGATCGTCTCTTACTTAGGTTGCTAGCTACCGCTTGCAACCCGGATTTAACCCCATTAATTTCTTTTAAAATGAGCCATTGAACATACTTACTACGATGTTCCAGCGCCAAGCTATACTGTGAATACTAACCTATACTATAATTAAGTGGCATATATAAAATTTAGTATAGGCAAGAGGTCATTCTTTATTTAAAATGCTTTGATCTAACCATTATCCTAATTATGAATGAGAAACATTTACAGTTCGTAAATTTTCAGCAAAAAAAAAATTGATTTTATTTACTTAAAAATAATAAGTACAAATGGCCACTAGATCTAGAGATTTCCTTTAAAATGAGCCAGGAACAACTATCTACGATGTTCCAGTACCAAGCTATCTGTGTGAAAATAAGAAGAGAAAGAAAAAAAAGATCGCTTTTTGTGGAGAATGACGTGGTTTTAAAAACAATTTTCTTGATTTTGAAAGCCAATATATTTCCCTTGCTGTTCAAACCATATGACAGAAAGTTTCCTATACATGGGGTCTCAGGAGAAGCAATATGGTGGTTCTAATGGTGTACTTTTGTTTTTGATCTGACTTTTTTTAGGAGTTATGGATTTATTATATAGCTTAACATTGGACGTGATCGTCTCTTAATAGGGTTGCTAGGGTACTACTACAAAACCGGATGATGTGAAATTACAAACAGGAAAAAGCCTATGCGTTTTTCTTGATTGGGTAATAGTAAGAGGACGACCTGGCTAAAAAAACTATGATTATCGGCATCATTGATCAATCTTTTTAACATGAAATGTTCTTTGCTGTAAATGGTTTGTTCGTTTATAGGTATCAGCCGTCTCTACAGCCAATGATACTGATGGGAATTACTATAATCCTATTTATTGTTTCATTTTTAATGGGCTAGGTGTCGTTCTTTATTGTAATCTTAAGTAGTAATTATGACGTCACGGCGTAATGAGTTTTATTTCATGATGACGTTTTCATTGGCGCAATGATATTATTCATGACGTCTTCAGGAACAACAACATAATTTTCGTGTTTTTCTATTCACGGTCATAGCTCTAATATAAAAGCTATGACGACATTCAGTATTTATTCTAGTAGGGTTTCAGACAAAGGTAGTTCTAATGATGCACTTTTGTTTTTGATCTTACTCTATTTTTTAGGAGTTTGGGTTTTTATATTTCTTAGCATAATGGGACTGATTGTCTCTTTACTAGGTTGCTAGCTACTGCTGCAACCCAAATTATAGAAGAGGCAGTCTGGCCGAGTGGTCCAAGGCACTGGTGTTAGTAGCCACCAGTCTCTTCGGAGGCGTTTTGGGTTCAAATCTTACAGGCTGGTTATACGATTATGTTGAAAGACTGCAGTGTGAAAAGACATCGCGAAAATGCAATTTTTTGGTGGAAAAATTTTATTCTCTTTTAGAAATAAATTTATTTTATGTTACTATTGATTAGATGTTTTAACCAAATAATTTCCTTTAAAATGAAGCTCTATTTGAACAATCCTTCTACGACGTTCTCGTTCCACAGTGCCCAAAGCTATACTGTTGGAAATAAAAGAAAGAAAAAAAATATCACGTTTAGGCAGAATGTTGTAGTAGCTGCCACTTTTTCTTGATTTTCATAGCCAAATATTTCCCTTGCTATTCAAGCCAAGGGCAGAATGGTTACTTATATACAGGGGTTTCGGACAAGGCTGGGTTCTAACGGTGTTCGAATTTGAATATACTTTCGAATTTGATCTGAACTCCTTGTTAGGAGCTACTATGGGGTTTTAGTAGTTTTTCCTGGATTTCTATTTCTTAACATTGGACATCTGATCGTCTCTTACTAGGTTGCTAGCTACCACTGCAACCCGGATTAGTAGAGGGAAGAGTTCGATCTTTATTATAAATCTAGGTTCTTCATTTGTCCTCTAGGCATTATAATTACTCTCTTTACTCGCTCTAATTCCCTCTAGGCATTATGAAACTATCTGTGAAAGATCTTAAGCCAAATTGGCCAGCCATGACAAAGAACAGAGAGAAAAACTCAATGAAGAAACATACAAACGAGACTAAGGCCAGTAGAGATAAAATAAAACAAACAAAAAACTAACGTGGACATTTCGCCTGTATAAAACGAGCCGTCTTTCAGCGCAGAAAAAAATATAATAAATATAATCGTCGCAACAGATCTACATTGGTCAATTTCACTAATAGAGTTACTTCAAAGAAATACTTATTTAATTTTACTGTATATTGCTAAACACAAGGAGAAACCTCCTACAAAAAATTGACGTCTTCTGGAATTTTCTAGAAAAAAAAACATGAAGTAAAAGAAGAAGAAAAAAACAGTAAGTTTATGAATTTCAAAAGATATTAAGCATTATTTATGCAAAAAAGGATTCATGGCCATAAGTAGTATCTATATACACGATCCAGACCCTACAAGGAACCCTACAAGAATATACAGTGTGGTATCACGTGGACATTGCAAACAAAGCTGGCAAACCTTTACACTATAAAGTGCCCAAGCATGTTTGAAACAATAGTCAAGGTTGTAAAAGACAATCATATTGTTTTTTTTTGCTATTGATATCAATTGCACAAGGAATTTCACAAGAATATGCAGCGTAGCTTCACGTGTACATTTAAAAAAAAAGCTGGCAACCTATAAAGTGGTCCAACATGTTTTGAGAGTATGGTCATGGTTGTATAAGACAACCAGACTAGGTTTTTGTATTGATATCAACTGTACAAGAATGTGAAGCGTAAGCTTCACGTGCACATTTTAATAAAGCTGGCAACCTATAAAGTGGTCCAACATGATTTGAGAGTATAGTCGTGATTATATAACTCAACCAGAGTAGTTTTGAGGCAACATACATTTTTTAGCGCCATCAAGACAGCGGAGATTGCTCAATATACGATAAGTTGATTGGTGATTGGTTACAAATAAAAAAAGAGTGATTTACATTCGTCCTGAGATAATTATTTTTTTTTTCTTTTGGTATCTATTGCGAGCAAGTCGTTCATTTCTGAGTCAGTGATTAATAGAAGTTCTAATAAACCTAAAGAATCAATTTCACTCATTCTAAATGGAGAATAAGAGACTTTATAATGGTAAGTAAATAATCCCTTTTATTCCTCGACTTAATATAATCGTTTTATTTCCTAGCACTGAGTTCCACACGGAATTATTTATCATTTTGACTTTCACACAGAAAGGTGAACTTTTTCCGTAAATATGCGAGCTATGATAAATTCCACATGTCCATAACAGCTGTGTTTTGATTAGAAGGTTGTTTTTTTTTTGTGAGATTGCATCTCACTACACTTTAAGCAAACTCAATGAGAAGATCATTTAAGCTTTGGATGTAAATATTTTTGGGGGATGGGGTGATGGGGTGCAGGTTGTCAGAGTACTTTTAGTGCTGTATTGTGAGCAGAGTTGCTAGTGAAAAACCCGTGTGTGGATGACTTGAAATAAAAATTTTTAACAAGAAATCTGAAAAAATATTTTTTGGGGATGGGTTGAAGGCAGAAGGATCTCTTAAGAGTACTTTTAGTGCTGGTAGTGTGGCCGAGTGCTAGCGAAAAAACCATGTGGATGACTTGAAATAAAATTTTTTAACAAAGAAATCTAGGAATAAATATTTTTATTGGGGGGTGGGTTGATGGCCAGAAGGATCTCTTAAGAGGACTTATAGTGTGATCGTGGGGGGGGGGGGCGAGTTGCTAGCGAAAAAACCCGTGTGGATGACTTGAAATAAAAATTTTTAACATGAAATCTCTGAATAAAATTTTTTGGGGGGATGGCGGTGATGGGGGGCGGGTTGTCTTAGAGTAACTTTTAGTGCTGTACTGTGGCCGAGTTGCTAGCGAAAAAACCCATGTGGATGACTTGAAATAAAAATTTTTAACAAGAAATCTCTGAATAAATATTTTTGGGGGGATGGGTTGATGGCAGAAGGATCTCTTAGAGCACTTATAGTGTGATAGTGGGGGGCGTTATTAATACCCCGGTAAACATATGGACTAGAAAGACTGAAGTTGATTTTTATTTCCAGGACTTGGATATTCAGATGTCAAGTCAAAAAAAACGAAAACAAAGCTTAATCATGAGACAGGCAGCACTGACATGAATTCGACGAGAGAAACCGTAATTCACTATGCACCACGAGCACCTTGTAGCGAGCATAACTGCAACTTCTATGGTAAGCAACCATTTATCAGATAGCTAAGGGGGGTTCAGTTGTATGTGGGTTCGGTTATACGAGGAATCGATTATACGAGGAATCGATTATACGGGGAAGTCACTTGCACGGAGATTCACTTGCACGATGATTCAGTTACACATGGTTTAGTTAAATGAGTGGAGTTACACGAGGGTTGAGTTACATGAGGGTTCAGTGCACGAGGGGTCGGAAGCTTGGATTCAGTTAAAGAATACCTTCTCGACAGATATTTTTTTAAATGTATTTTATAGCTATTTACCCAAACGTTGCGTTGTCTTTCTCACACCAACTAGTAAATATTTATCAGACTTTATTTTTTCTGTTCAATTATTTTCAGTGTAAAGCCAATATAATGTTAGTAGGGAATGATACTCCTCGACAGATATTTATTAATATATTTTATAGTGATTACCCAAACATTGCGTTATGTTTATCATATCAACTAGTAAATATTTATCAGGCTTTATTTTTTTCTGTTCAATTATTTTCAGTGTAAGCCAACAAAATGCTAGAAAGAGAGAGAAATTAAGTTTGAGTGGGAAAAAAATTGACATAGTCTTAAACTATATAAAATAATGAATATTTCACATGGAAAATAAAACCATTTTTACATTTCAAGCCTCAGAAGAAAATACGACAGAAGAAAATAAGAATAGTGGAATTAAAAACATACAACTGATATCTGGGATACTGTACCACTAACCAAGGACGAGGAGATGCATACTCGTAGATCAAAACTGCTTCAGTTGCAAGATGGTAGTTTCGTGAGAGCTGGGACCATCAGGCACAGTGCTACGAGTTAGACCCCTATTATACCTTTTCATTTAAATGTTATTACTGATCGGAGTCAAAAACCGATACCATTATACCTCATTCTTTTATTCTAACTTAACTTGTAGGAATAGGACTTCATTCCATCAACTATATCAGTTTATTCATGGATAATGGTGAAACAAAAAGACTATTAATTCTCCGTATTCTTCTTCTTCTTATCATTTCGCCCCATACCCAATTGCGCCTCCTTCTCACTCGGACACAATTCCCGTCGTAATATTCGATGGAAATTAACATATGGTGCCACTTGTCCTCCACACCTCATAAAACCCATTATGCTAAGCCTTCCAAAACAAGAAAATGATTCAGTGACCAAAGAGATGTTTTTTTTTTATGTTTTATACATTATATTTCGGAAATTAAAGGCTATCGTTATCATTAAAATGTCCGGCTCCCCCCTCTAAGAAAAATTCCTTCACCCACTGAAATATTCCACCTAGAAAGTTGTCTTCATGTAAAAATACCCTTCCCTTTTCCATGGAAAGCCCCCGAAGACAATTCCATTCCTGCTGAAAATTCACCCAGAAAATTTCATGTAGATGATCTGGGTGTGAAAAATTTTTCTTAGTGCACTTTCATTGAAAATAGTTTAATTTCTGATTGTTTTTTAAAATCATGCCGGTAATTCCCTTCTTGGTGGAAACTATTCCAGAAGATAATCATATTAATTACCTAGCTAGTCTCATACTTTGACCAAAAACTTAACTTCCACTTCCACATTTCAAACACAATAACAAAAAAATGCTATAGAAAAAAATAAGTATACTAAAAAGACTTTTCCAAACCTGGGGTTGTAAGGAGAAAACCTTACTCCAGTTTTTTATAAGTCACATATAAGACCCCCATATTGACTATAGGGTCATCGTTTGTTGTGCATATGCAAAGATCCAGATGCAAAAAATTGAAACAATTACAAAATAAATTTAATACGTCTCATATTTGTCTTACAGATGTGATTGTAGTGCGAGTCATCCAAGCAAGGTTCCCGATCTAAACATAAAAATTAAAAAAGACTTAAAATATATGAAAATTTGTATAACATGTTGCTTCTACTGTACAACCCCCAACCATGAATCTATGAAACAAACCATTTTTTTTTTTTTTTAGGATTTTATTGATGAGAATGTGGATAATGTATGGTTCACATTCCCATTGAGTGAAGAAGAAGAAGTGGCACTCTGCAATCTAATTGAGGAACCTAACATTATAAAACAGTGATACACCAACAAATTCAACCCTTAAGGTGTCGTAGGAAAATACACAGTGAAAATATCCCATTACACATTTACAACGATTCGAGTGATACACGAAAACGGATAAGGACACTTGTTAAAAACACAGAAAAAAGACAGACATAGCCTTTATGTATAATAGAAGAGATGTGAGACGATATAGTCAATTTAAACCACGCATTTGTCCACCATGCTTTTGGGGAATGTGTTTGAGGAAGGTTTTCCTGGGTGTTGTCCTGGGGATAGCATGGTTAGCTGTATTTATAAGTAAGGATGCCAAAAATTCAGCATGTGTGTCAGCTGTTGCATTGAAATACATGAATTTTAGGTGAAACTTGTAATTTCATCATTTAGCTTATTTCGAACATAGGCCAATTTGCTTTAGTGTTAATATATTTGGACGTATGTGATAGTTTCAGCAGGTTCATTTAGGGGGCAAACTATGGCAGTGGTCTTCTGTACATAGACTATCAATTTTATTCAAAATGGACTATCAATTTTAATGACACAATTGTAGGTCAATTGTAGAGAAACTGCCACTTTTGGGGTTGAAATATGTATTCATGTTTGGGGGGGGGGGGGGGGTAGCAACAGCTAATTCATTATTATTTGAAATCATATGTTCAATGAACTTACCAGCTTTATTTACTGGTTTATTCCCCCACAAACATGCTGTGGGCATTAAAGTCTCCACAAATATTTTCAACATATTAGAATTTATTTATATAACTGAAGAAAATCCATGACATCTGTAGTTTGGCCATTAGGGTGTATAAAAGCCTTATTATTGTATGTTTTTATATTATGCAGCCAAACACTGATACCAATTGCATCACACGTCAATTTACAAAAAATCTGGAAAGTTGATTCCACAGAATTTTATGTTATTATTAATTATTAAGGCTACATCCACCTCCTTTTCTCTCTGATGATCTATCCTTTCTCAGGATAGTATATCCCAGCGACTTAATTTGTTGAATGTTGGGTTAAATGAGTTTCCTGGAGGCAAGGAATATCAATGGATTTATTATTCATAAAAGATATTAGTTCATTTAACCTATTTTCTGTAACGTGATCTTACGTTCCACTGGAGTACTGATATGTGTTGTTTTGTTGATCATATTTTTCATCACTATGACAGTGTATCAATGTTCAGCTTTGTTAATAGTAAAGCAAGATCTTTTTTTTGCTTGAATGAGCATATGATTAGGGATGTAGATTTTTGCCAATTCTGCTATGATTTTGTTTTCTGTAGTTGTGCATATTCATGGCCTGAACTGCATTACAGTTTAGAATGAATCGGGGCATATATTGGGAGTTTGCCTGTTCTGGTTGTGCATCCGGTTTTTCAGTTAAAGGATTAATTCCTGGTAGTGTTTCTGGTTTGTTTCGGTCTTGTGGGAGGGGGGCAGGCAGAACCTCATCTCCTGGACGAGGAGGCTTGCGTTGGCTTGGTGATTCTTTCTGATAGGGATGTGACCTAGGGGGCTTTAGGGGATGGTATTTTGTGAGGGGTACTTGTATTGCATTGGGAGTGTTTGACTCTTGGGAGTTTTGGTTGATTCATTATGGGTTTTATTTTGGTGTGGTAGGCAGCATTAGCTTCACCATTTTGTTTTCTTTTTTTTAGGATTTTATTGATGAGAATGGGTGGATAATGTATGGTTCACATTCCCATTGAGTGAAGAAGAAGAAGTGGCACTCTGCAATCTAATTGAGGAACCTAACATTATAAAACCAGTGATACACCAACAAATTCAACCCTAAGGTGTCGTAGGAAAATACACAGTGAAAATATCCCATTACACATTTACAACGATTCGAGTGATACACGAAAACGGATCTAAGGACACTTGTAAAAACACAGAAAAAAGACAGACAATAGCCTTATGTATAATAGAAGAGATGTGAGACGATATAGTCAATTAAACCACGCATTTGTCCACCATGCTTTGGGAATGTGTTTGAGGAAGGTTTTCCTGGGTGTTGTCCTGGGGATAGCATGGTTAGCTGTATTTATAAGTAAGGATGCCAAAAATTCAGCATGTGTGTCAGCTGTTGCATTTGAAATACATGAATTTAGGTGAAACTTGTAATTTGATCATTTAGCTTATTTTCGAACATAGGCCAATTTGCTTTAGTGTTAATATATTTGGACGTATGTGATAGTTTCAGCAGGTTCATTTAGGGGCAAACTATGGCAGTGGTCTGTACATAGACTATCAATTTTATTCAAAATGGACTATCAATTTTAATGACAGAATTGTGTAGGTCAATTGTAGAGAAAACTGCCACTTTTGGGGTTGAAATATGTATTCATGTTTGGGGGGGGGGTAGCAACAGCTAATTCATTATTATTTGAAATCATATGTTCAATGAAACTTACCAGCTTTATTTACTGGTTTATTCCCCCACAAACATGCTGTGGGCATAAAGTCTCCACAAATATTTTTCAACATATTAGAATTATTTATATAACTGAAGAAATCCATGACATCTGTAGTTTGGCCATTAGGGTTATAAAAGCTTATTATGTATGATTTTTATATTATGCAGCCAAACACTGATACAATTGCATCAACGTCATTTACAAAATCTGGAAAGTTTGATTCCACAGAATTTTATGTTATTATTAATTATTAAGGCTACTCCACCTCCTTTTCTCTCTGATGATCTATCCTTTCCTCAGGATAGTATATCCCAGCGACTTAATTTGTTGAATTTGGGTTAATGAGTTTCCTGGAGGCAAGGAATATCAATGGATTTATTATTCATAAAAGATATTAGTTCATTTAACCTATTTTCTGTAAGTGATCTTACGTTCCACTGGAGTACTGATATTGTGTTGTTTTGTTGATCTATTTTTCATATGACAGTGTATCAATGTTCAGCTTTGTTAATAGTAAAGCAAGATCTTTTTTTTGCTTGAATGAGCATATGATTAGGGATGTAGATTTTTTGCCCCAATTCTGCTATGATTTTTGTTTTCTGTAGTTGTTGCATATTCATGGCCTGAACTGCATTACAGTTTAGAATGAATGGGCATATATATTGGGAGTTTGCCTGTTTGGTTGTGCATCCGGTTTTCAGTTAAAGGATTAATTCCTGGTAGTGTTTCTGGTTTGTTTCGTCCTTGGGAGGGGGGCAGGCAGACCTCATCTCACTGGACGAGGAGGCTTGTTGGCTTGGTGATTCTTGCTGATAGGGATGTGACCTAGGGGGCTTAGGGGATGGTATTTTGTGAGGGGTACTTGTATGCATTGGGAGTGTTGACTTGGGAGTTTTTGGTTGATTTCATTATGGGTTTATTTGGTGTGGTTGGGCAGCATTAGCTTCCATAGCTGCAAAAAAGTATGGAATGGCCTTTTCTGTTGCTATTTGGAGTGTTAGTGCTCCTTTCTTATATGCAAGGCATAGTGATTTATTAGTATATTCACGTGGGCCTTACAATTGATACATGTAGGCTGATTGTTGTGTTGCAAGTTGTCAACCTCTTTAGGATGGGAGCCTTTACAATTGCTACAGGCTAGGAGAATTCGCTGCATTTGTTTGTTGTGTGTCCCAGTTTGAGACACTTCTGGCACTGGATAGGCTTTGGCTTGTACGCCTTGTGTGGTTTGATTGCCCAAATAGGGAATAACTTTTCTGGGTATTAATTTTTTCCTTTGGTTGTAAATAAGAAAGATCTACTTGTTTTTAGGCCATTAGAGTTGGGTTTACCCAGTTGGGTGACATCTTCAACAGGGATTGTGTTGCCAGCCCTATCTGAGAGCCCTTCTTTTAACTCCTGAATAGGTAATTCTGGGGGAACATTGTACACATTCTATTTTTTGGGGGGATTGTTGTGGGTTCCATTTTAGATGAATTAATTGGGGATATTCAGTAGAGATTTAGATTAATTATTGTATCTGCTGATTTCTGATCTGGGATGGCTATTTAGCAAACATCCATCACGGTGAATTGTTAAGAGAGAACGTTGATTTAACAATTTGAAGATTGCAACCCTTATTGTAGTAATCTTTATTATCTCAACGGGGGTGATAGGAGAAATTTTGAGGTAAATTCCTAAGTTTTTGGGAAGGAGAATCCTGGGCAGGGGGAGGGGAAATACTTTTGACTGGGGAGATTTTTTATTATCTTTTTTTCAGCTCCTAAAAAAGGACCTCATCTTGAAAGCCATTTTCATCTATACTGACATTAGCCTCAGCACTAATCATTGTCCTATTCTCAGAATTTGAACTATCATGTGAGCTTTGAGATAGAGAGCTTGACCAGCCAGGGTGGGGCATAAATGGATCAATTTCGTTAGTATTTGGAGTGGGATCCGGGGGGGACTTTCTTTTTAGGGGGGGGAGTTCTTTGCATATGCCTATTGGAATAAGCTTTAAGCTAAACTAGAAAAGGATACCACTGTGATACCAGACCGTCTGCACTTCACTGTGTAAAAAACTTGACCATCCACAAAGAAAACACCACCGTATGGCCCTGATAAGGGTTTTGAGCACAATTGGTTCGGTTCATTGCTGATAAATCGAGAAAAGTAATTCACAGGACATTTAATTCTAAATTTCTTAAAATGTTGCTGCTGAAAAAACTGGTACTTTACTGAAAAAAATTCTTTTAAATGTTTTAATTTTTATAACTTTAAGACATCAAAAATTAATCAGATTTTAAGGAATAAATATCAGCATATGTATATTAAACTGACAATGCATATTTTTTCAGTAAATTCATTTGATTTTTTTTTATTTCTCATTCAGATTTAACCTTTTCATTATTGTTGGTAACTTCAAATATATATATATTTTTTCACAAGTTAGTACACAATGAGTCAGTGAACACAAAAAAGAAAGATGAAAACTAAGAAATCATTCAAATCCATATTTCAATGTGTATCATTCTGTGCAGAGCTTCGAGACTATAGATCAGCATTTGCTCTATACAAATTGGTATATGGTTTCGACAAGCAAGATTTTATCATTTAATT
Source organism: Artemia sinica (assembly GCA_027921565.1). Classification (NCBI taxonomy): domain Eukaryota; kingdom Metazoa; phylum Arthropoda; class Branchiopoda; order Anostraca; family Artemiidae; genus Artemia; species Artemia sinica. Next base: position 32,005 of record JAPEVW010000647.1, on the reverse strand, counting down.
TAGTACCTTTCATTATTCTTCTAGTTCCTTTTTATATAGGAGGATTGGGTAAAATTCCAAAAGTGACTTATTTAAAGATGACAAAGGAAGAAATATAAGTAGTTCCACATGACTGGGATTTCACGATGACCGTAGGAGTTCCTGCTTTTAAAAATCTCGTACACCCAGGTGCGCGTATGCCACATGTTCAAAAAGCACATGTCTTAAAGTTCCAAAAGCATTGTAGAAAAATTAATCCAACGCAAAAAGGGAACCTTTAATTTTTCCCTATTATGCTTTTATTCCTTTTTGTTAAATAACTGTTGTTATTTTCATATAAGGACTTAAGGCTTTTGACAAGTGTGTGTTATATAGCTAATCTAAAATGTCACAGTGGTGCTATTCATGTTGAAGCCCATTAAATGAACTGTTGACTCTTGAATTTCGTTGAACCATCTCCTCATTTAACCGTATGAATATCTGGCATCCAAATTATCAGCTACTTTCAAAGCTGATTTTTGCAATAACCAAGGTAAAATCCATGTTTTCTTTTTAGGAAACTCATCATTGCCTGTTATGGAAGCATCATCTCTCCCTCTGTTATGAAAACACTAAATGACAAATTATGTCCATGGACTTTAAAAAAAAAATTCAAAAATTTTAGAATCTTTTCTTCACTTCATTCACTTGAAATAAATGAAGAATTTGCAGAATCATGACTAAGACAATACTGGGTTTATTGGGAAAAAATTGATTTATCACAACGAAAGAGTGCGTTCAAACTTTAAAATAACTTGCTTTTCTACTGTTATTTGCTAACAGCTGGTTAGAGTTTTAAATTAGGTAGTCTTATAAGCCAGCTTATGCTTTACATTGACAGTTCACAATGGTACTTTCAGGTTCTAACTTCTGCTTGTGTGCAAACAATCCTCTATAATCTCGTTAAAGCATTCACAGGGACTTTTAATTTCACCAATTTGGCATTGTAGTTTCATTCAGACAGTTAACAATGTAATTTTCAAGTGTTTCCAAAAATTAAATATTTGTTTTAATTTATCAAAATTGTTGAAGGGTAGAAACATTCCACTGTCATGGAACCATAAAACAGTCCATTTAGATTTAGCTCCAACCTGCAAGGAACCAGGTCCTCAAGGGCCTTGGGGACCAGCCTGTCCCACGCCAGGAAAAAAAAGGAGGAGAGTTGGGCAATAGGCTAATCACTTATTCCCATAAAACAAAGGGATTATTTAAATTGGACAACCAAATTGCCTTGATCCTAGATTATACTCAGAAGAATCATAGAACTTGCAAAAAACAGGCCTCACCAGCAGGATTGGCATATCAATACAAAAAACAACGAAAAGTCATGTGCAACAGGGTTTAATACAATGCCTAGCCGGCCACTGAACAAGCTAGAGGAGGTTGCAAAATTCAAGTATATTGGAAGCCTCATAAACTCTGATGGAAGCATTGCAGTGTGAGATGTATGCATTGCGTTGGTGCATGCAAATGATTTTACCAAACTAGATAAAAGTCTAGAAAAATTCTACATACTCTCAACCTAAAACTTTAACTCCTAAATAAAAATGTACCCTCTGTAGCTAATGTATGGGCACAAGCGGACGGAGCACATGACAAAAATAGCTTGAAAAACAACATTCAAGGTTTAGAAATATACTGCCTCTAGTGCATTCTGGGTCTTCCAATGGTCTGATAGGATTACTAACACCCTTCATATGTGAAAAAAAAAACAAAGGGGGGGGGTTGGGGGGCAACCAATTTGATAGTTAAGAGAATTCCAAAGTAGCAGATGAGGTGTATTGGAGCCCAGATAAGCAACTAAGGGCAATATCAGGCTTTCCGCTTATGTTATGGTATATATAGAGTTCCCCCCAGCATCAGAAGCCCTGGGCCGCTAAGTGCTGCTTGGACTGATGTATATGGAGGGAGGCTAGGCTTGGGGGTGCTTCTTTGCATTCACCCTGTGGCCAGAAAAAAGTCTCGGATCTCAGTTCATAAAGGGGGGGGGGGGTGACAATCTTTGTGAATGTTACCAAATTTGCTACCTGATGTATGCCCAAGCTTTGTCACTGCAGAAATTCTAAGAAATTTTGCCCTTAAATTTCTGCCTGTCGGCGCAAATTTTACCAAATACCCAAAAAAATTGGGAGGGGGGGGCAATCTTTTCGTCCCCTCGGGACGCCCCTACCTGTGGCATGCAAGCCTCTTCAGCGGTTTGTTCATGGAGACGGCCACCACTGTAGGCCATATGTGCCAACCAGCATGAGAGAAACTTAAGTACAAGCTTAGGTTGCTCTGTCCTTTCATATTTGATAATTAAGCTTTAATATTTGACAAGAGGGGGATTTTTTTTCAAACAAATAATACCAATACAAAAGAAAATATATTGCATGACTCGTAATGACATAACCTCTGACATTCCACTAAAGTAAGTATTGCTATTGAAACCTGGTTTTCTTACATTTACTAACCTGATGAAATCCAGTTTGGCCTGAGAGATTTAAATGAAAATATTGGATAAACTAATATAAGACACATAATAATATGATTAATAGAAAAAACAAACATGACTAGATGACATTTTACAAATATAAGGATTCAATTTTTTGTTTTGCATTTCTGTTTTTTTAAAATTCCCAGGGTCTTTTTATATCAATGACCGATGGGGGGGGGGGAGGATACAGTAGTCAGAAAAGTAAAACCATGCATATTTTTTAAAGCCAGAAAAGAAGGAGCCTAGTCGTAATGTTGACCTACTACTTTTATTTTCATTGGTATATTTTCTCTAAACGTGGTCACACCACAGCAAATTTACACCCCCCCAAAAAAGAAGAGATTTGGTTAGTAATTTAGAGTAAAATTGCTAAATGAGAGCGCTTTTGTCTATCTTAGATAGTAGTTTGAACGAAACACTATAAATTAAATTTTGAAAAATACACCTATTCCCATCATCCCCTCCAAAAAGGCACTGACCTTTATAATCTGTGTTGGTATAGGCCTAGTTAAATCACGTTTACCAAATCACAAACCTTACGCTACAAATAAACGATTCTGTAAGTGGTTTAGTGATTTTGACAATCTATTTTCTTAAAAATAGAAAACCTTTAACATGGCAATGAAATCCTCCTGTAATAGTTAAGAATTACATTTTCAGAAACTAGTTCCCACGGAAAGAGACAAAAAAAAAATTAGGATAAAATGTTTGTTTTTATCCTAACGGAGTTTCCAAGCAAATTTATTTTAAAAAACCGATCAGAAGAAATGTAAATAAAAAAAAAAAACAAGTTTTTTTCAACTGAAAGTAAGAAGCAACATTAGAAACTTTAAAACGAACAGAAAATTATAAAGTAATATGTGTGAGGGGGGTTTTCTCCCCAAGTCAATACCTCGCTCTTTGCCCGCTACAGTTTTTTTTAGTGCTTTGTTTTCAAAAGAGCTATCTATTTCTAATTAAACGGCCCCCCTTTGTGATTCAGGAGTTTGGTGAAAAATCAAATTTTTTTTTTTTAACTTTGTTTAACGTAAAAAAAGCGTGGTATTTTGACCAAAAGGGGAGAACCCCCAATCATATACGTAATAACATATACGTACAATGAAAAAAAAAAAAAAAAACTCAAAATTAAAAAAAACATCGATACGAACGGCTTTCAATAGTAATTCAAAAAAAACTTTTAAAAACGGAATTTTTGATGTCCCAATTAAAAAATGTATCCAAAAGGAAAAATGTGTTTATAATGCCCTTTGATTTTCTAAATATATAGAAATTTTTATTAAAGTTTTTAGTATTACTCATCCCAAAGGCTACGAGCCTGAGAAAATTTACTCGATTTTTTTTTTAAAGAGGGGGGAAAACATCCCCTACAAGTTGGGGAAAGAATTTTTAATGAAAATATCCACACCGTCAGATTCAGCAATGAATCCCAGAAAACCCTATTTTACCATAGTTTTTCCAAAGATCAATATCCTGGCCCAAAAAATTCTTGGGCCAACTTGGTGTATTTTTGCCAGAAAGAAAAAAATATTAACCGAAATATAGAAGTTTTTAAGTTTTTTTAACGGTAAGTTTTTAAATTTTGTCTAAATGACGTTTCCCATAACCCCAAATTCCGTTTATTCCCGTATATTGGAAAAGGGGCTGTCCCCCTGCCTCAAAACGCTTTCGCCTCTTTTGTCGCTAAAGTTTTTTTTGTTATTGTTTTTAAAAAATGGAAGTTTTTGGGAGACCCAGGGTAAAGTTTCAAACCTTTAAGCGTAAAAAGAGCGAGGTATGGAACTTTTTTTTTTAGAAAACCCCCCCTCACAATACGTTACTAAATGTTCTGTTTTCGTTTTTTTTTTAAGTTTTCTTCTAATGTTGTCTTTCTTCTACTTTTTTTTCAGTTGAAAAAAAATTGTTTTTTTTTTTTTGTTTTTTTTTTTTTACTTCATTACAGTAAAGGGGGGGGGGGGGAAACTGAACCTTCACCTAAAAAGCCCAATAATTGATTAAAAATAAGATTTTAGTGTTTTTTACAAGAAAAGAAATGACCCACTAACTAAGCTCCACTAGTAACCTTAAAATATTAATTAATAGGTGTTTTTTAGAATAAAACAACACAAAATAAAGTTGCAACTGTTTACTGAGGCAAAGCAAATACTACAAATGAACAAGGTAACAAAGAATAACCCCCTGTCGGTATGAGAAGGTATAGGGATTCCCCAATTAGAAATTGGACGGTCATAAACCAATTAATCAAAAGAAATAAAATTTTTCCCATTCATACTTAGAACTTTTGGGTTGGCTGTTAACTTTTCTGAAAACAATAGAGGTTAAAAGAGTATTTCAATTTTTCCCAGCCCATTTTCCCCTGAATGGAAATGTTTTCCATGAATATAACGCCCCCACAATAGTAAAAAAAGGAACAAACCACGCTGGAACACAGAAAAGATAAACTGTTTTTTTTTCCTCCCTCTTCATTTTCAGTCCCCCTTTTCCTGTCATATCCCTTGTGTAGTGGAACTTGAATAGAAAATATTTTGTTGTGGTTGCCTACTTGAAACGCAAGGGACAGAATGCAAATAGCATCAAGCCACACCTTTTGATGAAAAAAACACAGATTACAATGTAATCATAATAAACCCGCTACTTTGACGGATTACCATTTTATTAAAAACATATACTAAAGTTTTCCCATTCCCTTTTTTAGTAGAAGGGAAGGTAATTTGAGATTATTGGTGGGAAATATGATTTTAAAAAAAATTTTGCCCTTAAAGAAGGAAAATAGTTTTTGTAAAAGGCAACTTTTTTTTTTCTGAAATAGGTCCCCCTATACTGGGATTACCTTGTGTAAAGGAGGTGCAAATGTGTGTTTTATCCTTATTGGGTTTTGGGCCATAAACCCATATACTTTTAAAAAAATATAGGACCCTGTTTTGGTAGTTTTTTCGTTTTTCTAGTAAGAGGCTTAATTGCTCCCCTTTTTTAATCATTCCTTGAGTTAATCTCCGGAAATTTTTGTCTCTAATGGCGTAAATTATGTGATTTTGTTTTTCCCCTGAACCCATTCCGTTAGCTTTTTAAAAGGCGGTGGCTACTAGCCAATAGTCCCCCCCCCAACACAAAAGCACATGACCTTAGGTGAAGATCCAAAATGTTTTGGTCCCCTCTCCTGTTATTTTTTTTTCTAATAGCAACATTGTAAATGATTATAAAAAATTGGAAAGGGAACCTCAATTTCCCCAATCAAAGGACTCCCGATGTTTCTTAGAAAGCCCCCCTTTTTTTTAAGAAATAAAACCTAATTGGGGGGGGGCACACACAACAACCCTGGGCACAACCCTGTTTCGAATGGTCCCTTAAACAACCAAAAAAGCAGCCCCACATCCCCCCACAAATGTCAAGGTCAGAATCCAAAAAATCTTCTACATTGACCAATTTTGAGTCCAGATTAGTTTAAAGTTAAAATAGGAAAAAAGTTAACCGCTTTAAGGGTAAAAAAATTACAAGTTATAGCCCCACCCCTTAAGGACAAAAAATTCCCCCAAAATTCAAACAAACCAAGCCCCCTATGCCCAAAAAATGAAACAACGGCCCCCTAAATATACTTTTTACCACCAAGTAAATCTTCACACCTTGTTTTACAAACCCCCCCATTTGCGCAACTTTCCCCTGGGCTTGAAGTCGACACGAAAACCGGAGATCAGCCCAAAGTGGATTTGTTTGGACCCTTTGAAAAGGGTCCCCCCCCCCCCTACATTGGGTTTCCCCATACTTAACTTACTTTACTTTGTTTAAAAAATCAGAAGATCCCCATGAAAGGGGGAATTTTCAATCCCAAAGGGGGCCCCCAAAACTAGTGGTTGAACCATTCTCAATCCCCTCACTTTGCTTATGTATAAGTTGTAGAGTTTTCCTTGGAGCTTTGGTTTGTTATTAATGAATCTGAGGCCTAACTATTGGCAACATTGAGAAAGATAAAAACAAACTCACAATCAAAGTCTGCAGAACCATGTTTCACAAAATAAGGGTTCCCATTTACAAATTTATGAAATTACTTATTTATGATGATATAATCGCCAACACTTCTAAATTGTAATTAAACAACAGTAAAATCCCAAACAATGAAAAGTAGATTTTTTTCCACCAAATTAGCCGTTTTAATTTTACCACCAAAAGGTTGATCCAAACTAAAAGGCACTGTGGGAAATACGGAAAATGGATAAAAAAAAGGGCTAGGTTACCATTTAAATTGGTGTTTAAAATAATATTTGAAACCATTCCACCCCTCCTTTAAAGAACTAACCATGCCCTAAGGAAAAACAATTTTTTGGTTTATTACTTCAATAATATGCCAAAATAATCCCTAGTTTAACATATTTTCCCAGCCCCAGAAACCCTAATATCCTTTTCCCCACTTCTTTTCCTTCCTTTTTTCCATGTTGTTTTGTTTTTTTTCAATTTCCATATTTGTCCACATAACAGTTTTTTCGTTCAATTTTTTGAAAGATTTTTGGCCCAAGTGTGGGGGGGTGTGCCCCTAAACTACCAGAGCGCCACATCCCTTAAAAACATTATTATAATGCACGTGGCTATCATAAAAAATGAAAGTGGCCGAAGTCGGCAAAAAACAAAAAAATTTTGTTTTAAAATATGCTAATGGCAAGATCATTCAAAACTAAAAAAAACACTTCTAGAAAACTTTTTTTGGCAGCAAGGAATTTTCCTGGCCAAATGTATAAAAAAAAAATGTGGAGGATTGGCCATATCTTCAGTTCCACACAAAATTAAAAAAAAAAAGACAAAAACGCCCCTTATCAAATGCAATGGCCCGTTTTGAAATTGTGCCTTTGTCAATGGGAATATAAACACAATCCAGCAAATGTCCGCCTTATTCCAATTGGTTCCAGCCACTGAGGAATGGAGGACCCTATTTTCCCCTTTAAAACACCTAAAATGCTTTTAGGCTAAATATTCCCCCTAATATACCTACACAGCAATTCCCCCCTGAAAGTTTTGAACCTGCCCCTTGGCCATGTGGGATAGAAAAAGTAATTTTTTTTAAGGCATCCCTATTGAACCTTTTAAAGAAGAGTCAAAATTGATTAGTGTTTTATTAATCCCATAATGAAGGTTCCAATCCAAAAAAGGAAAGGGCTATTCAGTTCACCCCCCTTTTGTTTCTGGAAGAAGTGGCACAAGAGGACCCCAGAGAAGTGAAGCAAATGAAGAGCCCATACAATTAGGCACTGCCCTGGCTGGTGTAGGTTTAATTTTAAAATTTGCTGGGGGAAAGGTGGAACTCAAGTACCCCGGCAATTACCCAACAAACCTATCAATAGAAATTTTAAAAGTTGTTTAAATTTGGGAAAAATGGGATTGGGTTTGTTTTTAACTTGATTTAAGAAAAACTTGGTTTTTTTACAGCCTGAGGGGACAAAATTGGATTGTCCCCTAATAATCCCTGTTGACCACTTTTTTTGGGAGAATCCCAAAGGGGTTTTGGGAAACAGGACTTATTGTTAAGTTTTTGCAATATACCCTGCTATGGGAAAGTAGCCAATTTTATTATAAGTATAAACCCTTTATAAAGTATAAGGCCAATTTTATATAATTTATAAATTGGTGGGATGTTTACAAATTCTTTTGCCTTTTTTGTTTTTTTTTTTTTGCAAAGCAAGGGGCCATTTGTTTGTGGGGAGGAATAGGGGCAAGTTTTGTCCTCTGTCCCAATTCAATTTGGAGGGAAATAATTATTTAATAGAGCCCCATGTTCCCGCCCCCCCCCCTATTGTCCCCCTAATCCCCAAAATAGGGACCCCCCCTTTTGTTTGCCCCTCCTTCAGTAAAAATGCCCTGGAGCTAAGCCCCTGGTTTGCAAGTTTTTACAAACTGTTGGTTTTCTCGTCCCACAATGTTTATAGAGATCAAGAATTGCCCTACACTCCGTGATTCTCAGTTGGTTTATTTTTTCCTTTTTCGTTTGTCCAGTTTAAAAAAAAAAAAAAATATCCCAATTTTTATCCCTATTTTCTGGTTTTTGCGCAATGAACAAAAGAAAAAAAAAATTTAGTGCAAACATTAATGGGACGCTATCTTTGTTCCAAGTTTTATTCTTTTTCCCATTAACGAATTTTAGTGACATGGAGAAGGGAAAAACGTAACAGAGATGGCAGACAGATGTTTTGAGGTGTTTGCCCATGAAGAGTAAAAAGTTAATCCTTTTAAAAAAACCTTTACAAAATAAACAACACAAAGCACGCAAAATATCAATTTAAAATTACCTGTTTTGTTGGTTTTTTAAAACACTTAACTTTTCAACTGAATTCAAACCCAAGAGTTTGCAGGGATTTTTTTTTTTCCAAATGTGTGCAACGTTGTTGAATTAAATCACCTTCCAAAGGAAAGGAATGGGAGGAGGTTTATTGAAATTGGGTTGCATGTGATTTCAAGATGGGGCCAATCCTCAGCGTTTTTTAATTTTTGAGAGGGTGGATATAATTTAGGGGTGTGAGGGCAGGAAGGAAAGGGGGCTCAGTTGGCCTCCCTGCAGTTTCTGTTTTTTAAGTTTTTTTTTATACTTTAAAAAAAAGGACAAACCCTCTATATGTGAAAATAAAGACACCAATCCTATGAAATTTCCCCTTTTGAAATAATGGACCAAGACACAATATTGGCCTTTTTTTCCCATCATAAGAACACAACAAAACTTTTGGGACTGGTTTTGTTTTTAATTTTGTTCAGTTTAAAAGTTCTTTCTTTTTTTAAGGTAAGGTTTGGTAAAAATAATTTACTCATTTTTTTTTTTTCTTTAAATACACATTTGAAAAATCTTGAATGTTCCCCACCCACTCATGGGTTGGTTTTGTTTTGTTGAAGGGGGGTCGAAAAATTGTTCTTGCTATTTTATTTGCCCTTTTCTAAATGTTTGTTTGTAAACCAGCTTCCCAAAAAAAAGGGAATTGACGTAAAATGGTTTGCTAAAAAATGTATAATATTGGAAATTTTAGTTTTTTGGTCATTTTTTGGGGGGGGGGGGGGGGGGACAACAAAAAAAAAACACTATTTTTGTGAAAAAACTTATCTATTCATCACATGCTTGCATTTAAGCAAAAGTGTATTTTTCTCACAGCTTAGAAATTCCGTGTGACATATAATAAGCGTACCAACACATCTCTTTCTATTGTTATCAGTATTTATCATGGAGCTTTAGAAGGACTGCTCTGACCTCTTCAATTCCTTTCTGCTCTGCTTTTTGCTGCATATATAAGCGATTACCAACCAACATTTTCTCTTTCCTATTGTTGTGTTCAGTTTCTTATCATGGAGCTTTTTAGAAGAAACTTGAGCCTTGGCTTGTGGTTTTTGGGAATTATTAATGACATAGAAACAAATATTTCAGGTGTAACCCTCCCTCCAGAACTTGTAAAGAACCCCCCCCCCCCCCATACCCCCCTGAATTAAATCACCAAAGAAAACTTTGTGGTGTAATTTCTTTTTATAGAAAGGTTTGTTTTTTTTTTTTTTTTTTTTAAATCAAAGATACACAAATGGTGCAAAAATAATTTTGTTCAAATTTATAAGGGTCCAATTTGTTCCCCATTCCCAAAGTAAGCATCCCTGGAAAGTTTTTTAATTATTAATTTAAAGGTTTCCTGGCTTGCAATGATGCCCAAAAATTGTTTTTTTGTTCCAGATTTTTTTCATGGAATGATTCCCTTTCTTAAAACAATGCCCCCAATGGGAATTAATTAAATAATTCTAGCTTTTTATTTTTTTGAGTAACTTTCAAATTTGGAAATCATGAAATTTGCTTTAATCTAACATTGTGTGGGAAAATATGTCCCCCCACTAAAATAATTTTTACATAATCTGGTGGGAAAATTAGTTTTGAGTTGTTATCTGTTGTGGGGTCTTTACTTAGACAGCCGGCAATTGCGCTGCCCATATGATTTTTTGTTTTTTGGCTTTATGAGGAGGCCCCCCCCACTGATTATGTCAAATTACGTTTTTAATAAAAATAAATTCAAATCAAAAACCAACAAAACAAAATTGATTTTAATAAAAATGAATGTAAGTAAATCATTTCAATAAATTTAATGTATATTAAGTTTTGTACAACAACACTTAAATTATTGACAGAGTGGTCACCATATTTTAAGATGTGTTTAAATTTGTGGTTTTTTAATGTTTTATTCATGTAGTTGGTTGTTAAAATGTTTTTTATAAAATTCCAGCTTGGAATATTATTTCTTCCCCTACTTGCTTTTTGGAAAATAGTACCTACGTGGAAATAGCAACCCCCTCCCCTTACCCGTTCCCCTTCCCCCAATAAAACTCAATAACTAATAGTCACAACACCTGTGTAGATCACGAATTTCTTTTTTTTTTGTCCAAAAATTAAGGGATTCCCCTAAAGGAGTCAGCCAAAGGGTTTGGCCATGTCCCCCCTACCTATGACCCCACCCAAAAATATTAACCATGCCCCCCGACCTCCCTAAGGGGAAATGACCATTCTTCCTGAGGGCATTAAATTGCATGGCCCCCCCATTTTTTTTTTACTATTTCAGAAAAAATCCCAATTTCCTGAATTATTAGATTTTTCCAGAAATCCAATATTCCCAGATTTTTTCTGGAAATAATTGGAGATTTCCGAAAATCCAATATGGGATTAATTCAGAATAATATAACAAATTCAGGGTAAAATAATAAATTTGCAAATATTTGGCGGTGGGCCCACACCCCCCGTGTGAAGTTTTGTAAACTTGACATACCATTGTACATCAGAAAAATTAAAATTATAAACCCGCCCAACTTAATGGTTGGCAAAATAATATAGGGCCTACCCCTGAATTGGTATTACATAGGGGGTGGGGGTAAAATTATTTATTCTTGACAAAAAAAATGAATTTATTATTATGGTAACAAGATTCTAACAAATCCACAATATGTAAATTTGAGTTTGTATTTCATTATCAGCAATCAAAAAAAAGGCCATTTGAAGTGGTAATCTTCACTTTTTATTGCGTAAGTCCCCATAATAATGATTTTGGTTAGATTTTTTTACCTATTATATTTGGAAAAAAGCATAAAAAAGAACAAATACAAAGTGGGTAATATTTGCTTGTTGTATGTTTGTAAGTCCCAAATAAGGTAAAATATCTAACCAAAAATATTTATATAGATCTTCTTGATTGTTTTATTTGAATATAGAGCTTCTGCTTTAAAATAAAAGTCCCCCAAAACAAAATTGTTGTTTTCAGCCCTCCACAACTTTGGCCTAATCCTGATTTATAGTTTTTTTTTTTTAAAGCATATGTAAATACCATTTTCATAAATTTTGAAAATTAACCATTGAAATCAATGGCCCTTAAAATACTTAACTAAATAACAGACAGAATTGCAAAATTTTTTCAAGAACTAAAGCCAGAGGAAAAAGAAACTCTTATAACTGAAAATTAAGGTAAAATGTTTTTGTTTTTGTTCCCAAAATTTCCAATAGGTTTAAATAGACTCTTGGTCCCCCCATGGTAGGAGAAATTTCCCAGGATCCTCTAGAGGAAGAAAGGAGAAGAAAAGAATAAAGTTTTCACTGTTCAAAAAATAAACCCTTCGCCCCCAAACAGGAAAAACCCATATTTTGGTCAATATCTACCAAATTCATAATATTATTGAGTTAGGTATAAAGTGGAATCACATCATTCAATAACCTTTTTTTTTTTAATGCTGCAAATTACGAATATAAGGCCAAATTCCCGATTGGAAAAATGACTTTTCAGGTTTCCGCCCCGTCCCCCTAATTATATTGCCAAATGGACCCCAATATATATCCAGAATCGTATTATTTGAGTTTGAAGGACCTAAAGTGGAATTACCACTAATTTTTGATGCCCTTTTTTTTGTTTTTATGCCCCCCTGATTTACGAATATAATAAGCATTTCTATCACAAAAATGAATTTCAGCCCCCCCCCGATATATGCCAATTTTCCAAGGGTTATTAGGTTTAGGTATAAGCCCCCTACATAGGGGGGGGGGGGGCTGGGAAATGAAATTCAATTTTCTGAATAGAAATGCTTTTAATTATATTTGTAATCAGGCATAAAAAGGCAAAATCGATTGGTGGTTATTTCAACTTTATTTTGAAACTCCAATAATATGATTTGGTATAATATTGAAACCCATGGGGCCCAATTCCAGGGTTTAAGGGTTTTTAGGGTAAATAGCCTATATAGGAAGGGGGGCTGAAAATTACCATTTTCCCCCGATAGAAATGCCTTTTATATTCCTATAATCAGCGGATAAAAAGGCCCCCATCGAAAATGGTGTTAATTCCACTTTAGCCCTCTATTCCTAATCTCATAATATGATTTGGTAGATTATTGAATACCAAATTATATTTAGCCTGTAAGACATCAGTGCCATCCCCTAAGTCAAAAGGTGTGCTACCAAATTTTATTCCTGATGTGTGAACCTGATAAACCCTTTCCAAGAATAAAGTCCAAAAGAAATTGTTTTTCAGCTTCACCACTTTGCTCAATCCTGATTTATAGTTTTAAAGATATGTAATACTTTCCCAATTTGCATTAACATTGATATTTTATCCTAAAATATAGATTGCATTTCAGCTAAAGCGGAGGAAAATAATTTAACCAAAAGCCTTCCAGTTGTTTTTCAAACCTTGAGAGATAACCATTTAGGCAAATTTTCAGATCCAGCCCAAACGGAGCTGGCTTAAGTCTCAAATATGGGCTCCCTACTCCCCTTTTGGATTTTACAAATCATATATGGGAGTTCCCGGAAACCTCTTAATGAATACATCAAAAAATGAACCTTTGGGTATGTAAGAAAAGCATTTCTTGAAATGAATTCAGCTATATTCCAGAATCAATAATAAAATCCCAATTTTTTTCTAAGTGAAAAAAATGCCTACAATGCTGATTACGAAAAAAAATTTCTTTACTGAATTTCCAGATATATGCAATTCCGGGTTTGTTGGTCAACTGCCCCCCTTTTGCGTTGTTGGGTGGGGGGGCCCCTTAAACATTTAGGATATCAGGCACCATATTTGTAAAGCACCAACAAGACGGGTTAATTTGCAAGTTTGAAACCGCTTAATAGAGCATATAGTGCAATACAAAGCGGGGTTAGGTTCATAGGGGGGGCGAAATTCATTTACGATTTACGCTATTATATGTGTTCAGGGGGAGGAAGGGAAAGCACTACCTAGATTAGCTTAAGTATGATTTACGTAGATATTAATACTTTAGATGCTATGGACCCACCCCCAAGTTTCCACCTAACCATCCCCCCTAAGTAGCCAAATGAATTTTATCCAAATATAGACTGCCCCCAATTTCCTTCTAGTTTCTGAGAGAAACTAATTATAACGCAGTCATTCCTGTTTTTTTCCTCTATGGCTCCTACTTATTTCATTAGCAGAACCCAAACTTGACTCTTCTAAAAAGCTGATGGTGTAAGAACAGGTTGGGGCCTCAATATAAAATGCACCAGTACAAGTTTTTCGAAAAAAAGGTTTATATACATGTGCGGCTTGGGCCAACAGTGGATGAACGTAAAACCCCCAAGGCGACGTTTAATTCAAGTAAACTCGCTTTGAGCAAAATACACGGGGGTGACGAACGGTTTAGGGGGGAGGTGGGAAAAGCTACCTTCTAGTTTATAACTGCCCAACAACCAACAACTGATTTGTACGCATTCATCCAATTAGCATTAACCAAACTTGACCTAGCCATTATTGCACCGACGTTTTTGAAAACGTGCACTGAACGGATTCACGAGCGCGTAAGTACGGTGACACGTGGGCTTCTACGACTAACCAGACATTGTCAATATTTAGGTTCGACTTGAAAAACAATTCTACGACAAATTTTAGGCCAAAACCACCAAAGTGCCAAAAAAAACGTCTCGACGCAATTCGCGTTTTCATTGTTTTTTGAATTTCCCGCCAAGAATTGACGTCACCGCTTCGCAGGCCATAATGCGCGTCCAGACCTATCCGGAGAAAATGGGAACTGAAAACCTAGAAAAAGGAAAGTAGTCGTCCAGAGTTTGGCGGTTTTTTCAAAAACCTGCATTTTTTTTATATTAATGTCTTCTGTACAAGTTTTTATCAGCCTCATCATCCCAGCAAGTCTGTTTTTTTTTCTGAGCCAAAAAATCTTATAGAAAACAAATTCTAAACCCTCAATTAGAGGAATTTATCTTTTTCTATTCCAAAAAACCATCTTTAGACAATTATTTTTATTTATCACTTATCGTGTCTAATTTGTCTCCTTCTTCTGGCATTTTCCCCAGAAAAAAAAGCTATCCATACTACCACTTTCCGTCCCCCATTTTCCATTTTTCTTACCCTCTGATTATTCCTTCCCCAGAAAAAAAAAGAAAAATGGGAAACGGAAAAGACTTTGTCTACATTCCCAATTTTCGTCCCATTTTTTCCAGAAAATGGATAGTCTACCCCTTAGACGCCGGTAATAGTCAAAATGGTTTTGACAAGAAGCGGTAAAAGTTTTCTCGTATTACAGTCGTTCAATACGTTCCCTTTCCCTTTACCATGGCTGCTTTTGTTACTGTTTAGCGAAAGTCCCCCTCGCCTATCAAGAAGTGGACAGTGGAAAAAACTATTATTTGTCTTACAGAAGCATCTTCCCTTTTTTTTTGAAATCTCAGGCCGACTTCACTACCCCAGAAAAAAACCTGATTCAAAAACATACTAAAATCTGAAAAAAATCCTAAACGATTATCATTCAAACATTCAGTCCACGGGATTCTTCATTGTATAAAAAAAAAAAAAAAAAAAAAGAATTTGCTGCTTTCACACGAAAAAGAAAAAATCCGGAAAGAAAAACAGAGCCCCTTTTTCCCCCAAATCTTGGGTATTTAGAATCCAACTTCTTGGTATTTAACCCAGTCCCCCCCCCCCCCTTTGGGTATTTGAATAGAAAACTGTAAGGCAAAAGATAGAAAAACAAACTGTTACTACCGACCGAGTTATTTTAATAAAAAAGGCTAAGTAAAGCAAACTCAACCATAAAAAAAACAACTAATTTCTACCACTTCAGTTATTTAATTGGTATGATTCAGTAATCATTTTCGGTAATCAGAGCTCAAATGACAACACCCTAAGAAACTGGACAAAATGAGCTTCAGTAAATCAAAACTAAGCTCGGCCCTAGCACATGCATAAACACTAAGTCTTTCTTAGAGGACGTAATCCCCCCAGATATAAACATTTTCAATTTTCTTAATTTATCTGATACTCCCATCTGCGATCTTCAAAGTTTTTTTAGAACTTAAATACTGAGTGGAATATTATGAGCATTAAAAGTGTCCCTCTAAAATATTAGAAAAAATCTGAGGAAATACGTGTTATTTTTTTTTGATAGTGATCAGAGCGATCCCTTTTGAACCAAAAGTTGATGCACGTTCTTTAAACAGCACAAAACGTACGAACTACCTGTATTTTAAAACCTAAACAATTGAAACTTTGCCCCGTACAACTTAAGGAAATAATAGATGCTGGCACGTCATTTGGTCATGGACTTTTTATAAATCTAATTTTTCGCGAAAAGCTGTCATCTGCAGAAACCCGAACTAAAAAGACACTGGACCTGAAAAAGCATAACAAGTTTTCCGATGGTATTTATCCGCTTCCGCTGCGCTAGATTTCCGAATACATTCGAAGCTCTTCGAATAATGATGTCAACAGAACTCAAGTTGGAATGTTTTGTTCTGAATTCGCCCCGCTTTTGTCATTACATTGGAGAGGAATTTTCAAAAGTCAAATCCCAAACGAAAAATCGTTGCCCCAGTGTAATAGACTAATAGCGCAAAATCCCAGAGGAAATAAATAGCGCAAATCCAGAGGAACAAAAAGAGAGAAAAATATTCGTGGATACCATGCATAAAAAAAAATAGTAGACTATCAGCCCCACAATCGTTGAAAAAATCCCCTCTTTTTGTAATCAAAATCTCGGTTTCTTTACTAAAAATCCTGTCTCGGTTTTTAGCAAAAAAAAATCCCG
The DNA here is from genome assembly GCA_027921565.1 of Artemia sinica. NCBI lineage: Eukaryota > Metazoa > Arthropoda > Branchiopoda > Anostraca > Artemiidae > Artemia > Artemia sinica. The sequence goes on along the minus strand of JAPEVW010000647.1, from coordinate 15,483 downwards.
AAAAAACCGGAACACGAAAAAAAATCCCCAACCGCAAAAAAAAATTCCCCGCAGAAATATCGGGATTAATCTTGGATTGTGGCATCCCCTGGATATAAGAGAACAACACTACCAACCAATGCTGCATAAAATTTAAAATAAATTTTCTCACATTCGTGAGTTAATCTTCTTACCTTTTTTCTCTAAGAAAGAAAAAAAAAAAAAAAATTCAGGCACTATCAAGTGGGGGGACTTTTTTTTAATCGTTTTTAAGCAGACGGTAAAACCGCACCGCGGTGCGCTAGACGACGACAGTAGCGCCAAGGACGCTTTCGGTGATCCATTTTTTTGATTTTAGCTATAATTTCGTTTGTGTGCAGGAATCTTTTCTCTTCCCCCCCCCCCCTATGGTTGTTATGTGGGGGTGTTAAAGCAAATGAAATGAAAGATCAATGACCAGTCGTCCATAATTTACAAATTGCCTAATGTAGGTATTTTATTTATATGTTAAAGGTACTGAAGAGAAGATCACGGTTGGTGTTGCATGTTAAATTTAACCCCCCCCCCCCCTAAATATGTATGCTTCCAATAACAAATACTATACGTAAACAGTTATTTGCCTTTGTTAAATTTTGCAACTTAAACACCTTTCCCCATGGGCTGTTTAAGGTCATGATTCATTTCCATCAACCCATGTACCTAAAAAAATAGATTTCCCAAGTGCATAAGAGAGGGTTCCTACCCCCGGTGAGGACTTTAAGAGCAACATCAAATTTTGTGCTTTTTCCTTACAACTGATAAATACGTCACATACAAAGAGGCCCAAGTACAGAACTTTACAGAGTTTTGACAGGTCCGCACAAACGCAGTCCCCCACTACTAAAAATTACGCTGCTGAGTTACCCCCATTTGGGGTTAATACAGGGGTCAGCCAATTCGAAGTTCAATTGAAAGGCCTCACCCTGGGAGCGCCTCCTTCATGATCATGGCAGCTCTCCAGCCAGGTAAGTAGGTTTCAATAGAAATTTAAAATGAGAAAAAATTCTTTTCAAACTGATATTGAATTACTAGCCACAAAAATTATATAAGACATTTTCTAGAGGTCTAAGTTTATGTAGCACATATCTACATTGCTGGTTTGTGGAATTGTGTAAACTAGTACTTTATTAAAACTGACCTTGCTTTGGTTTCTTAGATCTTCCAACGACTTTTCCGACTTTTCAGCTCCTAATCCGTTATTTGCGTCAGTTCTATTCTCAGTAATTTTTGCAGAGTTTAACAAACATTGGGTAATATTACGGCTAAGTTTACTTTGTTAAAAACAGCCATTCACTTTTATTTGTCTATCACGAGTTAATTACATAAACTTGCAATTTTCTTTCTGTAACGTTTCACATCTTTACTTACTTCTGATGTTCCCAGCAATCAGTCATTCCATTGCTATTCTCTATTTTATTAGTTCTCTTACCTAGCTATTAAAGGGGGTGTTTCCCCTTTTTTGAAAATCAGTCAAATTTTCTATAACTTAAATTTTTTAAAATTTATTATTTAAAATAAATTTTCTAACATTCGTGTTAATCTTCTACCTTTTTTCTCTAAAAAAAAAAAAAAAAAAAAAAAAAATCAGGCCCTATCAAGTGGACTTTACTGCTTTAAGCAGACGGTAGCCGCACCGGTGCGCTAGACGACAGCGCCAAGGACGCTTGGTGATTACTTTGATTTTAGCTATAATTTTGTGTGCAGGAATCATTTTCTCTTGTTATGTGTTAAAGCAAATGATGATATCAATGACCAGTCGTCATAATTAAATTGCCTAATGTAGGTAATTTATTTATATGTTAAAGGTACTGAAAGATCACGGTTGCATGTTAAAGTTACCCCCCCCCCCCCCCCCCCCCTAAATATGTATGCTTCCAATAACAAATACTATACGTAAACAGTTGTTAAATTTTGCAACTTAAATACCTTTCCCCATGGGCTGTTTAAGGTCATGATTCATTTCCATCAACCCATGTACCTAAAAAAAAATAGATTTCCCAAGTGCATAAGAGGGGGGTTCCTACCCCCGGTGAGGACTTTAAGAGCAACATCAATTGTGTGCTTTTCCTTACAACTGGTAAATACGTCACATACAAAGTAGGCCCAAGTACAGAACTTTACAGAGTGTGGACAGGTCCGCGCAAAACGCAGTCCCCCACTACCAAAAATTACGCTGTTGAGTTACCCCCATTTGGGGTAACACAGGGGTCAGCCACTCCGAAGTTCAATTGAAAGGCCTCACCCTGGGAGCGCCTCCTTCATGATCATGGCAGCTCTCCAGCCAGGTAAGTAGGTTTCAATAGAAATTTAAAATGATAAAAAATTCTTTTCAACTGATATTGAATTACTAGCCACAAAAATTATATAAGACATTTTTTAGAGGTCTAAGTTTATGTAGCACATATCTACATTAATGGTTTGTAGAATTGTGTAAAACTAGTGCTTTATTAAAACTGACCTTGCTTTGGTTTCTTAGATCTTCCAACGACTTTCCGACTTTTCAGCTCCTAATCCGTTATTTGCTTCGGTTCTATTCTCAGTAATTTTTGCAGAGTTTTAACAAACATTGGGTAATATTACGACTAAGTTTACTTTGCTAAAAACAGCCATTCACTTTTATTTGTCTATCACGAGTTAATTACATAACTTGCAATTTTCTTTCTGTAACGTTTCACATCTTTACTTACTTCTGATGTTTCCCAGCAATCAGTCATTCCATTGCTATTCTCTATTTTATTAGTTCTCTTACCTAGCTATTAAAGGGGGTGTTTTCTCCTTTTTCGAAAATCAGGCAAATTTTTTATAACTTAAATTTTTTAAAATTTACTAAAATTTATTATTTAAAATAAATTTTCGCACATTCGTGTTAATCTTCTACCTTTTTTCTCTAAAAAAAAAAAAAAAAAAAATCAGGCCCTATCAAGTGGACTTTACTGCTTTAAGCAGACGGTAACCGCACCAGTGTGCTAGACGACAGCGCCAAGGATGCTCGGTGATTACTTTGATTTTAGCTATAATTTGCGTGCAGGAATCATTTTCTTTTGTTATGTGTTAAAGCAAATGATGATATCAACTCCTCCCCCTAAATATGTATGCTTCCAATAACAAATACTATACGTAAACAGTTGTTAAATTTTGCAACTTAAATACCTTTCCCCATGGGCTGTTTAAGGTCATGATTCATTTCCATCAACCCATGTACCTAAGAAAATAGATTTCCCAAGTGCATAAGAGGGGGTTCCTACCCCCGGTGAGGACTTTAAGAGCAACATCAAATTGTTTGCTTTTCCTTACAACTGATAAATACGTCACATACAAAGGAGGCCCAAGTACAGAACTTTACAGAGTGTGGACAGGGGTCCGCGCAAACGCAGTCCCCCACTACCAAAAATTACGCTGTTGAGTTACCCTCCATTTGGGGTAAACACAGGGGTCAGCCAATCCGAAGTTCAATTGAAAGGCCTCACCCTGGGAGTGCCTCCTTCATGATCATGGCAGCTCTCCAGCCAGGTAAGTAGGTTTCAATAGAAATTCAAAATGAGAAAAAATTCTTTTCAACTTATATTGAATTACTAGCCACAAAAAATTATATAAGCCATTTTTTAGAGGTCTAAGTTTATGTAGCACATATCTACATTGCTGGTTTGTAGAATTGTGTAAAACTAGTGCTTTATTAAGACTGACCTTGCTTTGGTTTCTTATATCTTCCAGCGACTTTCCGACTTTTCAGCTCCTAATCCGTTATTTGCGACGGTTCTATTCTCAGTAATTTTTGCAGAGTTTAACAAACATTGGGTAATATTACGGCTAAGTTTATTTTGTTAAAAACAGCCATTCACTTTTATTTGTCTATCACGAGTTAATTACATAAACTTGCAATTTTCTTTCTCTAACGTTTCACTTCTTTACTTACTTCTGATGTTCCCAGCAATCAGTCATTCCATTGCTATTCTCTATTTTATTAGTTCTCTTACCTAGCTATTAAAGGGGGTGTTTTCTCCTTTTTTCGAAAATCAGGCAAATTTTCTATAACTTAAATTTTTTAAAATTTACTAAAATTTATTATTTTAAAATAAATTTCTCACATTCGTGTTAATCTTCTACCTTTTTTCTCTAAAAAAAAAAAAAAAAAAAAAAAAAAAATCAGGCCCTATCAAGTGGACTTTACTGCTTTAAGCAGACGGTAACCGCACCGGTGCGCTAGACGACATGGCCATGGACGCTTGGTGATAACTTTGATTTTAGCTATAATTTGTGTGCAGGAATCATTTTCTTTTGTTATGTGTTAAAGCAAATGATGATATCAACTCCCCCCCCTAAATATGTATGCTTCCAATAACAAATACTATACGTAAACAGTTGTTAAATTTTGCAACTTAAATACCTTTCCCCATGGGCTGTTTAAGGTCATGATTCATTTCCATCAACCCATGTACCTAAGAAAATAGATTTCCCAAGTGCATAAGAGGGGGTTCCTACCCCCGGTGAGGACTTTAAGAGCAACATCAAATTGTTTGCTTTTCCTTACAACTGATAAATACGTCACATACAAAGGAGGCCCAAGTACAGAACTTTACAGAGTGTGGACAGGGGTCCGCGCAAACGCAGTCCCCCCACTACCAAAAATTACGCTGTTGAGTTACCCCCATTTGGGGTAAACACAGGGGTCAGCCAATCCAAAGTTCAATTGAAAGGCCTCACCCTGGGAGTGCCTCCTTCATGATCATGGCAGCTCCCAGCCAGGTAAGTAGGTTTCAATAGAAATTTAAAATGAGAAAAAATTCTTTTTAACTGATATTGAATCACTAGCCACAAAAATTATATAAGACATTTTTTAGAGGTCTAAGTTTATGTAGCACATATCTACATTGCTGGTTTGTAGAATTGTGTAAAACTAGTGCTTTATTAAAACTGACCTTGCTTTGGTTTCTTAGATCTTCCAACGACTTTCCGACTTTTCAGCTCCTAATCCGTTATTTGCTTCGGTTCTATTCTCAGTAATTTTTGCAGAGTTTAACAAACATTGGGTAATATTACGGCTAAGTTTATTTTGTTAAAAACAGCCATTCACTTTTATTTGTCTATCACGAGTTAATTACATAAACTTGCAATTTTCTTTCTGTATCGTTTCACATCTTTACTTACTTCTGATGTTCCCAGCAATCAGTCATTCCATTGCTATTCTCTATTTTATTAGTTCTCTTACCTAGCTATTAAAGGGGTATTTTCTCCTTTTTCGAAAATCAAGCAAATTTTCTATAACTTAAATTTTTTTAAAATTTACTAAAATTTATTATTTAAAATAAATTTTCTCACATTCGTGTTAATCTTCTACCTTTTTTTCTCTAAAAAAAAAAAAAATCAGGCCCTATCAAGAGGACTTTACTGCTTTAAGCAGACGGTAACCGCACCGGTGCGCTAGACGACAGCGCCAAGGACGCTTGGTGATTACTTTGATTTAAGTGATTTTGATTAGGTGATTACTTAAATTTTTAAAATTTACTAAAATTTATTATTTAAAATAAATTTTCTCACATTCGTGTTAATCTTCTACCTTTTTTCTCTAAAAAAAAAAAAAAAAAAAAAAAAAAAATCAGGCCCTATCAAGTGGACTTTACTGCTTTAAGCAGACGGTAACCGCACCGGTGCGCTAGACGACAGCGCCAAGGACGCTTGGTGATTACTTTGATTTTAGCTATAATTTGTGTGCAGGAATCATTTTCTTTTGTTATGTGTTAAAGCAAATGATGATATCAACTCCCCCCCCCCTAAATATGTATGCTTCCAATAACAAATACTATACGTAAACAGTTGTTAAATTTTGCAACTTAAATACCTTTCCCCATGGGCTGTTTAAGGTCATGATTCATTTCCATCAACCCATGTATCTAAAAAAATAGATTTCCCAAGTGCATAAGAGGGGGGTTCCTACCCCCGGTGAGGACTTTAAGAGCAACATCAAATTGTGTGCTTTTCCTTACAACTGATAAATACGTCACATACAAAGGAGGCCCAAGTACAGAACTTTACAGAGTGTGGACAGGTTCGCGCAAACACAGTCCCCCACTACCAAAAATTACGCTGTTGAGTTACCCCCATTTAGGGTTAACACAGGGGTCAGCCAATCCGAAGTTCAATTAAAGGCCTCACCCTGGGAGCGCCTCCTTCATGATCATGGCAGCTCCCCACCCAGGTAAGTAGGTTTCAATAGAAATTTAAAATGAGAAAAAATTCTTTTTAACTGATATTGAATCACTAGCCACAAAAATTATATAAGACATTTTTTAGAGGTCTAAGTTTATGTAGCACATATCTACATTGCTGGTTTGTAGAATTGTGTAAAACTAGTGCTTTATTAATTAGTGCTAGTGCTATAATGGGTATTTGTGAAACTTTTTTGAGTTCTGACCAATCTCTCTCGGCTTTTTTCTTTTCCAGGATATGATTTTGAGGTAAGGAACCGATCAACTATGAACCGAGGAGGCCTGGGATTTTGATTAAGAAAAATATGAAGTATATGGTGAGGGAGGATTTGGGTGTATGGATAGAAGGTAAGATTGAAAGTTTTTTGTTTGGAATTAGAAATTGAAAAAAAGGAAAGTTTTAATTAGTGTGGTGTATAAGCCGCCCAGTGCACGCCTGGATGAGTTTGTAGCAGGTTTTGATGAGTTGATGAGGTTGGTTTTGTCTACAAGCATGGATTTTTTTTTGTATGGGTGATTTTAACTATAATCTTTTAGATCTTTCAGGTGATAATTTGGATTTTTTTAATTATATGATTTCAAGTGACCTTTACCCTTTAACTTGTGTACCTACCCGAATCTCTACTCATTCTGCGACCTTAATTGACAACGTTTTCGTGGGACCTAGCTATTTGAGTCAAAGCTATTCAGATGTGATAGTATATCCAGGCTCAGATCATCTTCCGGTAATTGCTCATGTGACGTGTCTTAGAAAACGACGTATCCCAGCTAAAAAAATACTGACACTGAGCTGAAAAAGCAAAATCTGAATAGCTTTGCCGAGGAGTTGAGCTGTATCAAGTGGGACTCGGTCCTGGGGATTTCTGGTGAATCTTCTCTAGCGTACAATCAGTTCATGTATATTTTCCAACCGATTTATGAGAAAACATGCCCCTTGCGCTTGACCAAACAAAAGAGGGACGATCCCCGCAAGCCGTGGATTACGGAGGCAATAATAGACATGATAAAAAAAAGGAACTTGTTATATGAGCAATATCTTAATAGTCAGGATGACGCAAATTTTGCAGAGTTCAAGCGAGCTAGAAATAAGGTGAACAGTATGAGAAGGCAAGCAAAGAAGAAGTATTTTGAAGAAAAGTTTTCTGATAGTAAGGGAGATACCAAAGCCACATGGCAGGTTATTAGTGAGTTTATGGGAAATCAGAAAAGTAGTCAGTCGCCTTGCATTGATATAAACGGAAGTTATGTGAGTGATAAAAATGTAGTCGCGAATCATTTTGGCCAGTTTTATTCTCAGGTTGGCTCGTCTGTTCAAGAGAGTGTAAGGTGTGACAGGGAAATTTTCTTAGCGAGGAATTCATGGACTCTCGTGGAGATACTGTTGAGTACCAGTTTGAAAAGTGTACAAGTGATGAAGTGATTAAAATAGTGAAAAAATATAAAATCGAATTCTGCTGGGATAGATGGCGTGAATCTGAGAACTTTTAAAGCTGTGTTAATGTATATACTACCATGTATTCTCCATATTATTAATTTATCTATGGAAACGGGGACCTTTCCAGATGCGTTGAAGCAGCTAAAGTTATTCCGCTTTACAAAGGGGTGCCAGGTCAGATGCTGGTAACTGGAGACCAATATCGATACTGCCTTTATTGTCAAAAATTTTGGAAAAAGTGATTCATCGCCGTCTATATGACCATCTCACGAAACATAGCCTACTCAGTGATACCCAATTCGGGTTTCGAAAAGGTCATTCCACTAGTCATGCTGCCATTCATCTTGTTGATTTTGTAAATAATTGTTTAGTAAAAGGTGAAATCCCCCTAACAGTATTTTTTGATTTTAGGAAAGCATTTGACACGGTAGATTTTAAAATTTTATTGCAAATATTAGAATGCTTAGGTGTTAAGGGAGTGAGTTTGAAGTGGTTTGAAAGTTATTTGTGTGGGAGGTCTATTAAAGTGATGATTGATGATGCTTTTTCTTCCCCTTATCAAGTATCGTGTGGTGTGCCACAGGGATCGGTCCTTGGTCCACTTCTGTATCTGGTTTATGTGGATAGCATGAGGTTTTATCTTCCAGATTGTTGCTTAACGTCATTCGCTGATGACACTGCAGTTACGTTTTCTAGTCGTTGTTTGGATAGTCTTGTGTTGAAAGTGAATTGTGTTCTGAGAAATTTCCATGTTTTTACTAGTTTGAGTTTGTTATCAGTTAATGTTACTAAGACTAATTTTATTGTATATTCTAGAGTAGGCAAGCCCAGTGATATTGATGGTAGAATTCTGTTTAATAATAAGCCTGTAGTTCAAGTTCAAGAAATCCGGTACTTAGGTTTTTACATTGATTGTAATTTTTCGTGGAAACGCCACAGTGATGTTGTTGCCACAAAGGTTGCACGTGGCCTTGGAGCGATTCGTCGTTTTAAAAATTTTTTACCTCAGAGAGTTTTATTGCTTTTATACCATGCTTTGATCAACCCATATGCTTCGTATGGCTGTATGTTATGGGCAAGTAATTTTTATGTGAATTTTAAACGTGTTCAGACTCTTCAAAATAGAGTGATGCGTCTTATTGGTGGGTATGTTGAAGGTGTAAATAACACTTCAGCTTGCTTCAACAAGTTGCAAGTGTTGAATGTAGGACAGCTACGAGACTACCAAATAGGAACTTTTGCTTATCAATGCTGGAATGATGTTAGTCCAGAGGTTTTTCGTGATTATTTTAATGACAATAGGTCTTTGCACCATTATGAAAATCGTCATGCTAGTGATTTCATTGTTCCGAATAGAAGTGGAACCAGGGCCGGCTTCCATACTAGATTTTCAGGACCTAATGTGTGGAACTCTATTCCGGAGAGCATTCGGGCGGCTGAGCACCTGGGTTATTTAAAAATAAATTGAAAAAATATTTGTTAGGTCAAGGTTCATAGTTTTTTTTTTTGTTTTTTTTTCTTTATTATTATTATTCATCTTTATTATTATTATTATTATTAAATGAATTGATGAGAGATTGATTGATTTTTTTTGTTGTTGTTGTTTGTAGTGTTTGTATGTAATTTGTATGTGTTGTTTTTTAGTGTATGTACCCGCCCAGTCGCAAGTGCTTTTTGGTATCTTCTTGGGGCGGGTATTGGCATATTTGTTAAATGTATTTTGATGTTAAATAAAATGAATTGAATTGAATTAAAACTGACCTTGCTTTGGTTTCTTAGATCTTCCAACGACTTTCCGACTTTTCAGCTCCTAATCCGTTATTTGCTTCGGTTCTATTCTCAGTAATTTTTGCAGAGTTTAACAAACATTGGGTAATATTACGGCTAAGTTTATTTTGTTAAAAACAGCCACTCACTTTTATTTGTCTATCACGAGTTAATTACATAAACTTGCAATTTTCTTTCTGTATCGTTTCACATCTTTACTTACTTCTGATGTTCCCAGCAATCAGTCATTCCATTGCTATTCTCTATTTTATTAGTTCTCTTACCTAGCTATGAAAGGGGGTGTTTTCTCCTTTTTCGAAAATCAAGCAATTTTTCTATAACTTAAATTTTTTAAAATTTACTAAAATTTATTATTTAAAATAAATTTTCTCACATTTGTGTTAATCTTCTACCTTTTTTCTCTAAAAAAAAAAAAAAAAAAAAAAAAAAATCAGGCCCTATCAAGCGGACTTTACTGCTTTAAGCAGACGGTAACCGCACCGGTGCGCTAGACCACAGCGCCAAGGACGCTCGGTGATTACTTTGATTTTAGCTATAATTTGTGTGCAGGAATCATTTTCTTTTGTTATGTGTTAAAGCAAATGATGATATCAATGACCAGTCGTCATAATTAAATTGCCTAATGTAGGTAATTTATTTATATGTTAAAGGTACTGAAAGATCACGGTTGCATGTTAAAGTTAACCCCCCCCCCCCCTAAATATGTATGCTTCCAATAACAAATACTATACGTAAACAGTTGTTAAATTTTGCAACTTAAATACCTTTCCCCATGGGCTGTTTAAGGTCATGATTCATTTCCATCAACCCATGTACCTAAAAAATAGATTTCCCAAGTGCATAAGAGGGGGTTCCTACCCCCGGTGAGGACTTTAAGAGCAACATCAAATTTTGTGCTTTTCCTTACAACTGATAAATACGTCACATACAAAGGAGGCCCAAGTACAGAACTTTACAGAGTGTGGACAGGGGTCCGCGCAAACGCAGTCCCCCACTACCAAAAATTACGCTGTTGAGTTACCCCCATTTGGGGTAAACACAGGGGTCAGCCAATCCGAAGTTCAATTGAAAGGCCTCAACCTGGGAGCGCCTCCTTCATGATCATGGCAGCTCTCCAGCCAGGTAAGTAGTTTCAATAGAAATTTAAAATGATAAAAAATTCTTTTCAACTGATATTGAATTACTAGCCACAAAAATTATATAAGACATTTTTTAGAGGTCTAAGTTTATGTAGCACATATCTACATTAATGGTTTGTAGAATTGTGTAAAACTAGTGCTTTATTAAAACTGACCTTGCTTTGTTTCTTAGATCTTCCAACGACTTTCCGACTTTTCAGCTCCTAATCCGTTATTTGCTTCGGTTCTATTCTCAGTAATTTTTGCAGAGTTTAACAAACATTGGGTAATATTACGACTAAGTTTACTCTGTTAAAAACAGCCATTCACTTTTATTTGTCTATCACGAGTTAATTACATAAACTTGCAATTTTCTTTCTGTAACGTTTCACATCTTTACTTACTTCTGATGTTCCCAGCAATCAGTCATTCCATTGCTATTCTCTATTTTATTAGTTCTCTTACCTAGCTATTAAAGGGGTGTTTTCTCCTTTTTCGAAAATCAGGCAAATTTTTTATAACTTAAATTTTTTAAAATTTACTAAAATTTATTATTTAAAATAAATTTTCGCACATTCGTGTTAATCTTCTACCTTTTTTCTCTAAAAAAAAAAAAAAAAAAAATCAGGCCCTATCAAGTGGACTTTACTGCTTTAAGCAGACGGTAGCCGCACCGGTGCGCTAGACCACAGCGCCAAGGACGCTCGGTGATTACTTTGATTTTAGCTATAATTTGTGTGCAGGAATCATTTTCTTTTGTTATGTGTTAAAGCAAATGATGATATCAATGACCAGTCGTCATAATTAAATTGCCTAATGTAGGTAATTTATTTATATGTTAAAGGTACTGAAAGATCACGGTTGCATGTTAAAGTTAACCCCCCCCCCCCCCCCTAAATATGTATGCTTCCAATAACAAATACTATACGTAAACAGTTGTTAAATTTTGCAACTTAAATACCTTTCCCCATGGGCTGTTTAAGGTCATGATTCATTTCCATCAACCCATGTACCTAAGAAAATAGATTTCCCAAGTGCATAAGAGGGGGTTCCTACCCCCGGTGAGGACTTTAAGAGCAACATCAAATTGTTTGCTTTTCCTTACAACTGATAAATACGTCACATACAAAGGAGGCCCAAGTACAGAACTTTACAGAGTGTGGACAGGGGTCCGCGCAAACGCAGTCCCCCACTACCAAAAATTACGCTGTTGAGTTACCCCCATTTGGGGTAAACACAGGGGTCAGCCAATCCGAAGTTCAATTGAAAGGCCTCACCCTGGGAGTGCCTCCTTCATGATCATGGCAGCTCTCCAGCCAGGTAAGTAGGTTTCAATAGAAATTCAAAATGAGAAAAAATTCTTTTCAACTTATATTGAATTACTAGCCACAAAAATTATATAAGCCATTTTTTAGAGGTCTAAGTTTATGTAGCACATATCTACATTGCTGGTTTGTAGAATTGTGTAAAACTAGTGCTTTATTAAGACTGACCTTGCTTTGGTTTCTTATATCTTCCAGCGACTTTCCGACTTTTCAGCTCCTAATCCGTTATTTGCGACGGTTCTATTCTCAGTAATTTTTGCAGAGTTTAACAAACATTGGGTAATATTACGGCTAAGTTTATTTTGTTAAAAACAGCCATTCACTTTTATTTGTCTATCACGAGTTAATTAAATAAACTTGCAATTTTCTTTCTGTAACGTTTCACTTCTTTACTTACTTCTGATGTTCCCAGCAATCAGTCATTCCATTGCTATTCTCTATTTTATTAGTTCTCTTACCTAGCTATTAAAGGGGGTGTTTTCTCCTTTTTCGAAAATCAGGCAAATTTTCTATAACTTAAATTTTTTAAAATTTACTAAAATTTATTATTTAAAATAAATTTTCTCACATTCGTGTTAATCTTCTACCTTTTTTCTTTCTAAAAAAAAAAAAAAAAAAAAAAAAATCAGGCCCTATCAAGTGGACTTTACTGCTTTAAGCAGACGGTAACCGCACCGGTGCGCTAGACCACAGCGCCAAGGACGCTCGGTGATTACTTTGATTTTAGCTATAATTTGCGTGCAGGAATCATTTTCTTTTGTTATGTGTTAAAGCAAATGATGATATCAACTCCCCCCCCTAAATATGTATGCTTCCAATAACAAATACTATACGTAAACAGTTGTTAAATTTTGCAACTTAAATACCTTTCCCCATGGGCTGTTTAAGGTCATGATTCATTTCCATCAACCCATGTATCTAAAAAAATAGATTTCCCAAGTGCATAAGAGGGGGTTCCTACCCCCGTGAGGACTTTAAGAGCAACATCAAATTTTGTGCTTTTCCTTACAACTGATAAATACGTCACATACAAAGGAGGCCCAAGTACAGAACTTTACAGAGTGTGGACAGGTCCGCGCAAACACAGTCCCCCACTACCAAAAATTACGCTGTTGAGTTACCCCCATTTAGGGTTAACACAGGGGTCAGCCAATCCGAAGTTCAATTAAAGGCCTCACCCTGGGAGCGCCTCCTTCATGATCATGGCAGCTCCCCACCCAGGTAAGTAGGTTTCAATAGAAATTTAAAATGAGAAAAATTCTTTTCAACTGATATTGAATTACTAGCCACAAAAATTATATAAGACATTTTTTAGAGGTCTAAATTTATGTAGCACATATCTACATTGCTGAATTGTAGAATTGTGTAAAAACTAGTGCTTTATTAAAACTGACCTTGCTTTGGTTTCTTAGATCTTCCAACGACTTTCCGACTTTTCAGCTCCTAATCCGTTATTTGCGTAGGTTCTATTCTCAGTAATTTTTGCAGAGTTTAACAAACATTTGGGTAATATTACGGCTAAGTTTACTTTGTTAAAAACAGCCATTCACTTTTATTTGTCTATCACGAGTTAATTACATAAACTTGCAATTTTCTTTCTGTAACGTTTCACATCTTTACTTACTTCTGATGTTCCCAGCAATCAATCATTCCATTGCTATTCTCTATTTTATTAGTTCTCTTACCTAGCTATTAAAGGGGGTGTTTTCTCCTTTTTCGAAAATCAGGCAAATTTTCTATAACTTAATTTTTTAAAATTAATTAAAATTTATTATTTAAAATAAATTTTCTCATATTCGTGTTAATCTTCTACCTTTTTTCTAAAAAAAAAAAAAAAAAAAAAAAAAAAAAAAAAAAAAAAAAAAAAATCAGGCCCTATCACGTGGACTTTACTGCTTTAAGCAGACGGTAACCGCACCGGTGCGCTAGACGACAGCGCCAAGGACGCTTGGTGAATACTTTGATTTTAGCTATAATTTGTGTACAGGAATCATTTTCTTTTGTTATGTGTTAAAGCAAATGATGATATCAATGACCAGTCGTCATAATTAAATTGCCTAATGTAGGTAATTTATTTATATGTTAAACATACTGAAAGATCACGGTTACATGGTAAATTTACCCCCCCCCCCCCCCTAAATATGTATTCTTCCAATAACAAATACTATACGTAAACAGTTGTTAATTTTGCAACTTAAATACCTTTCCCCATGGGGGCTGTTTAAGGTCATGATTCATTTCCATCAACCCATGTACCTAAAAAAATAGATTTCCCAAGTGCATAAGAGGGGGTTCCTACCCCAGTGAGGACTTTAAGAGCAACATCAAATTGTGTGCTTTTCCTTACAACTGATAAATACGTCACATACAAAGGAGGCCCAAGTACAGAACTTTACAGAGTGCGGACAGGTCCGCGCAAACGCAGTCCCCCACTACCAAAAATTACGCTGTTGAGTTACCCCCATATGGGGTTAACACCCGGGTCAGCCAATCCGAAGTTCAATTGAAAGGCCTCACCCTGGGAGCGCCTCCTTCATGATCATGGCAGCTCCCCAGCCAGGTAAGTAGGTTTCAATAGAAACTTAAAATGAGAAAAAATTCTTTTCAACTGATATTGAATCACTAGCCACAAAAATTATATAAGACATTTTTTAGAGGTCTAAGTTTACGTAGCACATATCTACATTGCTGGTTGTAGAATTGTGTAAAACTAGTGCTTTATTAAAACTGACCTTGCTTTGGTTTCTTAGATCTTCCAACGACTTTCCGACTTTTCAGCTCCTAATCCGTTATTTGCTTCGGTTCTATTCTCAGTAATTTTTGCAGAGTTTAACAAACATTGGGTAATATTACGGCTAAGTTTATTTTGTTAAAAACAGCCATTCACTTTTTATTTGTCTATCACGAGTTAATTACATAAACTTGCAATTTTCTTTCTGTAACGTTTCACATCTTTACTTACTTCTGATGTTCCCAGCAATCAGTCATTCCATTGCTATTCTCTATTTTATTAGTTCTCTTACCTAGCTATTAAAGGGGGTTTTCTCCTTTTTCGAAAATCAGGCAAATTTTCTATAATTTAAATTTTTTAAAATTTACTAAAATTTATTATTTAAAATAAATTTTCTCACATTCGTGTTAATCTTCTACCTTTTTTTCTCTAAAAAAAAAAAAAAAAAAAAAAAAATCAGGCCCTATCAAGTGGACTTTACTGCTTTAAGCAGACGGTAACCGCACCGGTGCGCTAGACGACAGCGCCAAGGACGCTTGGTGATTACTTTGATTTTAGCTATAATTTGTGTGCAGGAATCATTTTCTTTTGTTATGTGTTAAAGCAAATGATGATATCAATGACCAGTCGTCATAATTAAATTGCCTAATGTAGGTAATTTATTTATATGTTAAACGTACTGAAAGATCACGGTTTTTCAAGATCACTGAAAGAAAAACTGGGTAAATTTAGTTGTTGTAGTTGTCTCTTAGAAGGCTCTATCCAACACAGAGCATTCCGAGTCGACTGTCCAAAAGATCCTTAACTCCCTTTATGAGGCGTCCAGACTACTAGCTTTCTGGAAAAACGGGACTGAAAACTACTT
>JAPEVW010000645.1:60000-64504 GCA_027921565.1 Artemia sinica | reverse complement strand
TCATTTTCTTTTTGTATGATGAAATTTTTTCAATAGATAATAATGATAATGACAGAAATCAGCTTTCAAATGAGCCCTTAAACATCTCTTTATGATGTTTCAGTGCCCCACTAGGGGTGAAGACGAAAAAAACGGAAATATCACTACGTCCTATGGGAAAAAGTGGTTGCTTCAAAATGGGGGACTGTAAATCTTCTTATTGAGATTTCTTTGTATTGAGGTTTATTTCTATCTTCTTATTCTTCAATTGAAATGTCCGGCTTTGATGTAGTAAAAGTAAGGTGAAGGCATTTCAGGGAGTCAGATAACGGAATATATAATCTTTAAAGAAATATCCAACGACATCTTACAGAAAAAAAAGTACGGAAAATGAAAAGAATAGGAGAGAAAAAACGAAGAAAAAAGAAAAGGAAACACAAGGAAAAAGATCCCCATTAAAAGCTCTCAAAAATACCTCTTAATATGGCTTTTCAATTTGTTTCGCGCAACATAATAGTAGAGATGCCTCATGAGCTCCGACGAGTACACCTATATGGGCATAGAGCCACGTGGTTTATGGTTTTGTCAGTGAGAATGGAAAAACAGGAACTTTGACACTTCCTTCTTGTTGTTGTTCAAGCCAGATGTTACGAGTTTCCGGGAAACAGTATTTGTTATTGTTGTTTCCAAGCCAAATGTTATGAGTTCCCGGAAACAGTTAATTAATGTCTGACAGATGACGTCAAGTTAATTAATGTCCTTGCATTTCCAAAGAGAATTGTCACCGAGAAACAGTTAGATCACACATGATGTCATGATTGATTGACTGACACGAAAGGGGAATAATTTGTTATTCTAAAGAGAATTGATTCACGAAAGGGGAATTAATTTGGAGTTCTAACAAGAGAATCGTTTCCGAGGCAGATGTTTTTGATCTTAGCGCGCGAAAAGGTTTCCAAATAATTTGAAATGCATTAGCGCAGAGATGCCAAACAAAAGGAACATGCTGAAATTCCGTTTGGGGGTAATTTTGGCGAAAACCGTTTTAGCTATTTTATGGAATTATTTCGGCGAAACACTTAGAGACATTATAAAATATGATTTTTGAAGAGATTTTGGAGGAGGTTTTGAGTGTGGTCGTTATAATACACAAGTTCTATTTGAACAGTGTCGTGAGGTCCTCTACCCAACCCCAAAGGGCCCCCGATCGCCCTACCCCGATCCAAAGGGTTCCAATCCCCATACCCCAATCCAGAAGGAACCCCCCGGTCCCCAAAGGTTCCCAGGGCTCCCACCGCCCCCCCCCCCCCCCCCCCCCCCCCCCCCAGACCCTCAAAGGCCCACCCCGGGCCCCCCAAAGGCCCATCGAGCTCCCAAAGGACCAACGGGGTCCCAAAGGCCCTCCACCGGTCCCCCGTCGTTCATTGATGTGTGTTGTCTGAAACCTATGATTTGGGATGTGTAGTTTGCTACTTCAGGCTTTTCTGAGCTAAGGTTTCCTAGTATTTCCTAGGTGAATGTTGTCTGAAACCAATAGTTTGGGATGAGTAGTTTGCTTTTTCAGGCTTTTATGAGCTAGGTTTCTTAGCCTTTCGTTGGTGTGTGTTGACTGAAACTTATGATTGGGATATGTAGTTTGCTATTTTTGACTTTTCTGAGTTGGATTTCTTAGTCTTTCATAGGTGTGTGGTGTCTGAAACCTATGATTTGGGATGTGTAGTTTGCTATTTTCGACTTTTCTGAGCTAGGTTTCTTAGCCTTTCATAGATATGTGTTGTTAGAAAATTATGATTTGGGATGTTTAGCTTGCTATTTCAGGCTTTTCTGAGCTAAAGTTTTCTAGTATTTCGTAGGTGAATGTTGTCTGAAACCAATAGTTTGGGATGAGTAGTTTGCTATTTTTGACTTTTCTGAGCTAGGTTTCTTAGTCTTTCGTTGGTGTGTGTTGACTGAAAACCTATGATTTGGGATGGTTAATTTGCTATTTTTGACTTTTCTGAGCTAGATTTCTTAGCCTTTCATAGGTGTGTCCTTTCTGAAAATTATGATTTGGGAGGTGTAGTTTGCTTTTTGGACTTTTCAGAGCTAGGATTCTTAGTCACTCATAGGTGTTTGTTGTCTGAAACTTCGAGTTTGGGATGAGTAGTTGGCTATTTCAGACTTTTCTGAGCTAAGGTTTCTTAGTATTTCGTAGGTGAATGCTGTCTGAAACTTATGATTTGGGATATGTAAATTACTATTTCGGGCTTTTTTGAGTTGGATTTCTTAGTCTTTCATAGGTGTGTGGTGACTGAAACTTATGATATGGGATATGTAGTTTTGCTATTTTTGACTTTTCTGAGTTGGATTTCTTAGTCTTTCATAGGTGTGTGGTGTCTGAAACCTATGATTTGGGATGTGTAGTTTGCTATTTTTGACTTTTCTGAGCTAGGTTCTTAGCCTTTCATAGATATGTGTTGTTAGAAAATTATGATTTGGGATGTTAGTTTGCTATTTCAGGCTTTTCTGACCTAAAGTTTTCTAGTATTTCGTAGGTGAATGTTGTCTGAAACCAATAGTTTGGGATGAGTAGTTTGCTATTTTTGACTTTCTGAGCTAGGTTTCTTAGTCTTTCGTTGGTGTGTGTTGACTGAAACCTATGATTTGGGATGGTTAATTTGCTATTTTTGACTTTTCTGAGCTAGATTTCTTAGCCTTTCATAGGTGTGTCCTTTCTGAAAATTATGATTTGGGAGGTGTAGTTTGCTTTTTAGACTTTTCAGAGCTAGATTCTTAGTCACTCATAGGTGTTTGTTGTCTGAAACTTCGAGTTTGGGATGAGTAGTTGGTTATTTCAGACTTTTTCTGAGCTAAGGTTTCTTAGTATTTCGTAGGTGAATGCTGTCTGAAACTTATGATTTGGGATATGTAAATTACTATTTCGGGCTTTTTTGAGTTGGATTTCTTAGTCTTTCATAGGTGTGTGGTGTCTGAAACCAATAGTTTGGGATGAGTAGTTTGCTATTTTCGACTTTTTCTGAGCTAGGTTTCTTAGCCTTTCATAGGTATGTGTTGACTGAAACCTATGATTTGGGATGGTTAATTTGCTATTTCAGGCTTTTCTGAGCTAAGGTTTTCTAGTATTTCGTAGGTGAATGTTGTCTGAAACCAATAGTTTGGGATGAGTAGTTTGCTATTTTTGACTTTTCTGAGCTAGGTTTCTTAGTCTTTCGTTGGTGTGTGTTGACTGAAACCTATGATTTGGGATATGTAGTTTGCTATTTTGACTTTTCTGAGCTGGATTTCTTAGTCTTTCATAGGTATGTGTTGTCTGAAACCTATGATTTGGGATGGGTGGATTGCTACTTTTGACTTTTCTGAGCTGGATTTCTTAGTCACTCATAGGTGTTTGTTGTCTGAAACCTATAGTTTGGATGACTAGTTTGCTATTTTTGACTTTTCTGAGCTAGGTTTCTTAGCCGTTCATAGGTGAGTGTTGTCTGAAACTTATGATTTGGGATATGTAAATTACTATTTCTGACTTTTCATAACAGATTTCTTAGTCTTTCATAGGTGTGTGGTGTCTGAAACCTATGATTTGGGATGTGGGGTTGCTATTTTTTGACTTTTCTGAGCTAGGTTTCTTAGCCATTCGTAGGTGTGAGTTGACTGAAACCTATGATTTGGGATGGTTAATTTGCTATTTTTGACTTTTCTGAGCTAGATTTCTTAGCCTTTCATAGGTGTGTGTTGTCAGAAAATCATGATTTTGGGAGGTGTAGTTGCTTTTTGGACTTTTCAGAGTTATGATTCTTAATCTCTCATAGGCGTTTGTTGACTGAAACTTCTAGTTTGGGATGAATAGTTTGCTATTTCAGACTTTTCTGAGATAAGGTTTCCTAGTATTTCGTTGGTGAATGCTGTCTGAAACCTATGATTTGGGATTACACATGCACACGAAAACTTACATGCACACAAAAACTTACATGCACACAAAAACTTACATGCACACAAAAACTTACACACACACACACACACACACGAAAACTCACACACACACGTCAAAACTTACACACACACACAAAAACTTACACACACACACACACACACACACACACACACACACACACACACACACACACACACACACACACAAAAACTTACACATGAACACAAAAAAAAACTCACACACACACGCACAAAAACTTACACAACACACACACTCACAAAACTTACACACACACACACGAAAACTTACACACACACGCAAAACTTACACACACAAAAAACTTACACATGCACACGAAAACTTACACACACACACACGAAAACTTACACACACACACGCCAAAACTTACACACACACACACACACACACCACACACACACACGCCAAAACTTACACACACACGCCAAAACTTACACACACACACACACACACAAAACTTACACACACACACACACACACGAAAACTCACACACACACACACCAAAACTTACACACACACAAAAAATTACACACACACACACACACACACACAAAAAC
>JAPEVW010000645.1:0-57500 GCA_027921565.1 Artemia sinica | reverse complement strand
ACTTACCATATCACAGTTACATTGTCTTAATTTTTCAAATTTCATTTTGAATTTCTGTCGTGAAATGCAAGAATTGGAATATTTCAGTAGTGACTTGTTGTGCTTTACCTTCTCACGGTTACATTCTCTTGATTTTTCGAAGTTCATTTTGAATTTCTGTCATGAAATGCAAGAGTTGGAAAATTGGGGTCATAGTCCACCAGATCGAATGGTGGAAATCCACTAGCTCAGTATTGGAGTCCCAGTCCACCAGCCTGAACGGTGGAAATTCACTAGCTCAGAATTGGGGTCTTAGTCCACCAGCCTGAATGGTGGAAATCCACTAGCTCAATATTGGGGTCTCAGTCCACCAGGCTGAATGGTGGAAATTCACTGTTTAAGTTAGATTAGGTCAACTTATCATGAGCGTTCATGATAAGTTAACCTAACCTTTTCTGGTGAGTATGGTTAGGTTAGGCTAGATTAAGTTAGGTTAGGTTAAGTTAGGTTAGCCCAATGTACGCTTCACTTAGGTTAGCCTAAGTTAGGTGAGAGACAGGCAAAAAGTTAGGTGTATGATTAGGTTAGGTTAGGATAGATTAAATTAGGTTAGGTTAAGTTAGGTTAGACTAGGTTAGCCTACGTACACGCGTGAATTTCTGTCTTGAAATGCAAGAGTTGGAAAATTGGGGTCTTAGTCCACCAGCCTGAATGGTGGAAATCCACTAGCTCAATATTGGGGTCTCAGTCCACAGTCTGAATGATGGAAATTCACTGTTTAAGTTAGGTTAGGTTACGCGCGCGTACGTAGGCTAACCTAGCCTAACCTAACTTAACCTAACTTAATCTAACCTAACCTAACCTAATCATACACCTAACTTTTTGCCTGTCCTCACCTAACCTAAGCTAACCTAAGTGAAGCATACATGGGCTAACCTAACCTAACTTAACCTAACATAATCTAGCCTAACCTAACCATACTCGCCGGAAAAGGTTAGGTTAACTTATCATGAGCGCTCATGATAAGTTAACCTAACCTAACTTAAACAGTGAATTTCCATCATTCAGACTGGTGGACTGAGACCCCAATATTGAGCTAGTGGATTTCCACCATTCAGGCTGGGGGACTAAGACCCCAATTTTCCAACTCTTGCATTTCAAGACAGAAATTCACGCGTGTGTACGTAGGCTAACCTAGTCTAACCTAACTTAACCTAACCTAATTTAATCTATCCTAACCTAACCTAATCATACACCTAACTTTTTGCCTGTCTCTCACCTAACTTAGGCTAACCTAAGTGAAGCGTACATTGGGCTAACCTAACCTAACTTAACCTAACCTAACTTAATCTAGCCTAACCTAACCATACTCACCAGAAATGGTTAGGTTAACTTATCATGAACGCTCATGATAAGTTGACCTAATCTAAACTTAAACAGTGAATTTCCACCATTCAGCCTGGTGGACTGAGACCCCAATATGAGCTAGTGGATTTCCACCATTCAGGCTGGTGGACTAAGACCCCAATTCTGAGCTAGTGAATTTCCACCGTTCAGGCTGGTGGACTGGGACCCCAATACTGAGCTAGTGGATTTCCACCATTCGATCTGGTGGACTATGACCCCATTTTCCAACTCTTGCATTTTCATGATGTACCGGGAGTAAACACGATGTATTTAAAATACCAAAATAAAGTTCCTTTCTAAAGATAATTCCGATTTCTTATAATTAAGCTAAATCTAGTTGCAAAAATGAAAAGTTCTTAATCAGCAAAAAGAGAAATTGCATTTCTAGCTTCAGTCAGACAACGGCGCTAGTCGTTCGAATTTCGCTAAGATAATTGTAGCAAGAAAATGCAATGCATAAAATTTCCAAGGAAGTTTAAAAGGCAAAGAACCGTGTGAACGCCTAAATCATCAAAAAATTTAAGACGTATTATTGGACGAGGGTGCGCGTCCTTGGGCCACGTAAGCCAATGGCAGACAGTCCCTAGAGCGCAGGACGAAAGAAAAAAACTGCGTTGGGAGTGGGGCAAATGTGCCTTTTTAATTTTTAATCTCTGTCCAGCTCTGAAACGATTAGTACGAAATTATTTTGGCCACCGTTATTTATCATAGAAGTAGCCCGTTGCTGTACAACTAAGTATGTAAGTTCAATAAATCTATTGTCCCTTTTTATATGTGTTTGTTTCATTTGTATGTCTGCGTCTAGTCCGATAATAGGTAACTAGTTCGCCAGTCTCCAAGGTAAATGCTCCCAAAGGAATCTGATCTCCAGATAGCTCAAGAAAGAAGAAGCCACATTTGTATGTCTACATATTCAATTTCTCTCATTACTTGAGAGCGGTGCTAGCCTAGTTGACACAATCTCCATCGCTATAAGTGGCGCTATAGGAGAAATCTCTATCGCCACGAGCAAATCTTTTCTATTACTACAAATCCAACTTCAATGGTACAAATGGCGCGTGTCGGAAATTGGAGGAAGACTGCGAACTGGTTACGCCATTTAAACTTTGTAATTCAAATTTGATTTTTCGGAGGGATACAGACATATAAGAAAATTGATTAGGCCTATAACCGCTAAGCTACTACAGGGAAACCCTTTAGAATATCTCATAGGAGATAATAGAGTCCCCCAAAATAGGTTAAGTAAAATTTTAAGTTGATATAAACGCAAAAAAAAAAGATGGAAGAAATCAGTGAGTTATTAATGGTGCAAAAGTTAGTCGCCAAAAATAGAGATTGCAAAATCTATCCGGAATACAATGGTCAATCAGATATTGACGAATTTAATATCCAATTGACCCAGTTTGTCCAATTAACAAAAACAGACGTTGGAGCATTAAAAGACATGCTGCTTCTACGATTAAGAGGCCAGGCCTTAACCTTTCTAAAACAGGTCGAACATACCATAGGAAATAACGCCAACTTGCCAATAAATACGGTTGATGACTTGTTAAAAAAGCATTCAAAGAGAGATTTATAGACAAAAACCAGTTCAATAAATAAATTAAAACATGGAGTAGTGAACTTTGATTTTTCACAAAATATAAGGGAATATCTAGATAATATACGCATTTCTGTAGAAGCAAAATACGGAAGTGGTTCGGGGCAACTGTATGAAAAAGTCATACTAAATACCTTTTTGCAAGGCTACCCCCGAAACTATATAGAGTAGTAATATCCAAGAATATTCAGACGTTGGATCTGCAGTCCAAGAGGTAGAACGATTAATCGAAGTTGATAAAATGGTTGCTAATCATAGTAATGCAAAAATAAATAGCTTAGGCGACTCAAACGCGAACCCAATCTTCAAGGGTGATCAAGCATCCCCCAATTTCTTTTCAAGGGATAACTCCCCAGTTAGCACAAAGAAAACAAAACGCCAGAACCCGCTAGGCAGAAAACAGTACGTTTTCAGCCCATTAACCCTACAATAATAAGGTGCTATAACTGCAATCGTGTTGGCCACATAGCAAGAGAGTGCCACTACGTCACCAATCCCATACCAAGAAATGCTGTCGGTAATACGCAAAATTACGGTAACCATTGTTCAGAAGAACAAATTTTAGCACCGGTCGTGCAATAGGCTATAGCCAGGGGGGATTGCGCCAATCAGTACCTTATAATGCGTACCAACCAAATTTGTATAGCCCTTTCCCCAACAGGCAAATTAATTACCGGTTTTTGAAAACCCAAATACTCGCCAAGGTCAATATAATGCGAGAATGCAATATAGAAATCATGAAAATTTGCCGATGAGAAATGAAATTTTACAAGCCAACGGCACTGGCAGTCAACGCCAGCAAATGGCACTGACACGAGACATCCACGCCACCATAATAATACATGGCAAAGACAGGCAGACGTAAATCATTTAAATATGCCTACGGAAACCTAATACGTCTGAATATCTATTACAGGCACCGACAAATGAAATAAATTCTCAGGGAAACGCTTCAGGCCCCTCAGAAACATAAGTTGGACCCCGAGGGTGCCAGGGATATTTAATAGGTCCAAAACAAATACTAGTGCCTTCTTGTAGTGATGTTATTAACAAGTTACCTATATTTAATGATTTTTGTGTGGAAAACGTTTACTTTACGGCCTTAGTTGACAGTGGTGCTACTGTAAATATCATAAACTCTTGCGTATTTAATACGTTGCCTCTGCACATTAGGCGACAAAAGAACCCTAATAATCCCAATTTAACAAGTGTTACAGGCATAAATTAAATGCAAAAGGGTCAATTTGCCTAAACGTAAAAAGAGACAACAGAACCTTCATGACAAATTTTTATTATATGCGATAATCTCCCATATGATGCTATTATAGGGGCAAATTTTCTAAGGTCTAATTTCCCTAAAAAAAATAGAATACTATTAGACGTAGCCAACGAGAGGTTGGTCTACCCAGCTAAGGTGGAGGAAAAAGTTTCTACCTAAGAAATCGTAACAGAGGTTACGAAGATAACATAACAGTAAACAAAATTTCTAATGGTATAATGTCGAAGTATTTTGAACCTCATGTCTCGCAAAGACAGGGCATAATTGTAAATTTATTCAATTATCCTGAAAGATATCGCAGAAATGAAGTAAATTTAAAAATAATAACAGCATTGAATCTGCAAAAGTAAAATAGGAGATATGCGACAGTACAGATCAAATGAAATTAAGAAAATAGTGGAATTGTGGAAAAACATAGTAAAACCCAACGTGACGCCACAAGATGCCGCAATGGCGCAGCATAGCGCCAGCATGAAATCTAATAAACAATGAAAATGAAGAGAAATATTACGGATTTGCGATAAGGAAAACAAAAGTCCCTCCCAAAACGATGCAAAAAATTCAAATATCACAAATGATCGAGCCAGAATTAGCAAATCAGAAATATGGTTTGCGACACCGTCTGAAATACCCGAAAATCTGTTATGCGAGGAACAGATTATATCTTATGACAAAGGGGAAGGTTTTATTTGGGTAACCAATAACCATGAAAATGATACAATTACAATTAAAAAGGGGACGTGTTTAGTCCAAATCCAGGTTTTAACGGAAAATGATTTAAAATACATGGGAAAATTCTAAAAGAAACCTAGTTAACGGTATTAAAACTTCAAATAACGAATATCCTTTGACTAAATCGCAATTTTTAAACAAATTTAAAATGGATCATATTACGGATATGGGACTTAAGAAAAAATTATGCGAATTATTATGGAATTTTAAGGATGTATTTTCTGCATCTGAAAATGATATCGGGCTGATTCCATTTTATCAGCATTCAATTTTAACGACTGGTAATCCCGTAGCAAAACAGCCATATCGTGTGCCATATAAGCACAAAGAGTGGTTAAAAAATAAAATCCATGAATTAGAAAGAAACGAAATTATACGCCCAAGTATAAGCCCGTATAGCGCACCAGTGATCCTAGTAGTACCAAAAAAGAATGGAGATTTTAGGCTCGTTGTAGATTATAGGGCTCTCAACAAACAAGTAGTTAGCGATAAATTTCCTCTACCAAGAATAGACGAAATTCTTGACTCAATTTCAAGCAAAAACAAAATTTTTACTTCTTTGGACCTTACCCAAGGCTACCACCAAGTGAAAATAGCCGAAAAGGATGTCCATAAAACTGCATTTTCAGCATCCGAATATGGATCTTATGAATACTTAAGGGTACCATTTGGGCTTAAAACAAGTTCAAGCGCATTATGTAGACCCCTATTGCACCTGTTGAGAGGATTAAAGAATATAATTCATTTTGTTGATGATATTATATGCGTGGGGGAAAACACTGAGCAACACTTAGCAACTTTAGCTAAGGTGTTCGAGAAGTTCAGGCAAGGCAATTTAAAATGCCGGCCTGAGAAAGTAAATTTATTTCAATCCAAAATTAAATTTTTAGGAGTAGTAGTGACCCAGGGAGAGATATCCCCAGACCCTGATAAAATAAGATGTGTTGAAAACCTCAAGCCCCCCAGAACTATGAAAGAATTAAGGGGAATTTTAGGACTTACTGGCTACTTTAGAAAATTCGTACGCAATTATGCCCAAATTGCGAAACCCCTCACGGAATTAACTAAAGGGAACTCCCATAATGTTACCTGGTCCCAGAAGCTCAAACTTCCCTAGACCGTCTCAAAAAGGCACTCACTTCTGAACCAATTTTGTCACTCCCTGATTTCGAAAACGGAAAATTCATCGTTACCACTGATGCTAGCTCAAAGGGCATAGGCGCTATCCTTTCGCAAACAATCCAGTAGAAAACCCTAACCCTCTACAGGGAACACCTAAACAAATAGAAAAAGTTTATATGCTATTCAAGTAAAACTTTATCAAAAGGCGAAAGTAGTTATTCCGCCACAAACTTAGAATTACTATCTATTATCTACCACTTGGACAAATTTAGACATTATTAATTGGTAGAAATTTATATTACGATCAGACCATAAAAGCTTGCAGTACCTGCACACATTTAAAAACCCCACGGGCATTCTAGCTAGATGGATCATGAAAATCCAAGACCTAGATTATGAATTTGAACATTTAAAGGGAAAACAAAACGCAGCTTGCGACTTTTTGAGTAGATATCCAGAAAATGATCCGTCGGAAACTGAAGAAAATGAAGTTAATGCTATCAATGCTAAAAGCAAACATGGATGTAAGAAAAACAAAGTCAAAGACGCAGTAAAAGAAAATAAGATTAACTATTGTCCCTTGTCTTTGGAAAATATAAAAAGAAAGCAAAAAAAGGACGAAATGTGTGTAGCACTAATTGATTATTTTGTGAATGATGAGGCGTTACCGGATAAATTCAAAACTCTTAGAAAAGAGATAGATAATTTTTACTACGACCTTGATGAAGAAATACTGTGTAGGATTGTGACTGCTGAGACAAATAGAAACCAAACCTCGATAATACCTGTATTACCACAAAACTTGATAGGGCCTGCATTTGAATATTTTCATTCGGACACAGGTGGACATTTAGGAGTTATGAAATCGTTCCATAAGTTAAAACAATACTTTTACGTACAATCGGCACTGACAAAACTTAAAGAATTTGTAAGTACATGCGAAGCATGTAATTTGAGAAAAATCCCCCCCAGCTTATCCAAATCCTCCAATGGGAAGGGTCCCAGTAGCAAAGTACCCCTTCGATATTATCTCGTTTGACCTATTCGGGACAAGTGGAGGCTTACCTGTTTCTAGCAGAGGCCATACTTGTATTCTTTCGGTTGTAGATCATTTTTCCGGATTTACTTTTGCAAAAGCATTAAAAAATCAAGGTGCTTATGCCACAAGTAAGGCATTAGCAAAATTATTTTACAATTTGGCATTCCTAATAAAATTTTGAGCGACAACGGGAGCAATTTTGTTGCAAAAGTAACAAAAGATTTAATGAGTTTCCTTAATATAGAGAAAATGGTGACAGCGCCGTACCATCCACAAGCTAATGGCAAAATAGAAAACAGACATAAAAATTTTCGAACGTTCTAAGTATTTATACGAAAGACAATAGGAGCGACTGGGATAAATTCTTACCTTACTTAACTAACGTAATCAACACTGCTTATTCCGAAGCAACCAAAGACAATCCATTTTATTTACTTTTTGGTCGAGATTTTAGAGTCCCATATAATGAGATTATTGAGTCTCGGCAGTATTATAACGACTCAGAAGATTATAAACAAGAATTCATAAAATAGGATGAGGAAAACTTATAAAATAGTTAGGCAAGAGTTGGAAAAATTGCAAAATAAACCAAGAACTAAGAAACCAACCCAAAGTTAAGGGGAATATAGATTTCAAAGTAGGAGACTTCGTTTACCTAAAGAACGAGGCAAAAACGGAAGGAAAAAAACTTTCCAACAAATATTCTGGGCCGTACAGAATAGTCAAAAAGTACGATAATGAATATACCTTTAAAATGGAAAACCCCGATAGTGGAAGAACTTACAAAGCGCATGTTAGCCGAATAAAAAGAGCCAAATTTCCAGAGAGATGGGTATCACAGCCCTCCTCTACTGATCGTCAGATTCGGAAAATGAACCCCTAAATCAAGATTGGCAGAGCTAAACCTTTCAATTTTAAACAAGATTATTTTGAAAATGAAAGTGATGAACAAAACTTTGAAGAATTTTTAGCTATGGAAAATCTAGTTATTCCAGAGAAAAAATCCCTAACACCAGTAAGAACAAGAACGCCAAAAAGCCCAAAAAGTTATTCATCGGCAAACGCAGGAGATTTAGATTATACAATATCTCCAAAGACCCAATTTTTCCCCGATAGAATCTCGACCCCATGTCCCCCCAAAAGATTTCCAGACGATATGGTTTCCCCTGCAACACCAATAGAAAGGCCCTGTCTTTACAGGAAGAATTAAACAGAGCTGTAGAAACCCCCGGCATTGCTGTAAAGAAAACTCCTCTCAAAGATTTAATTAAAACAAACCTGCGAGAAGCTATGGATTTAATTAATTTCCCCATAAAAAAGAGTCAAAGTACATTGCCCGAGAATAAAACTCCCGAGGATGACCAGCAAGGTCAACATCATGATATAACTGTGTCCAAGGTCAAACCTAAAAAGTGGACTTCATGGAGGGAAACCTTTGTGCAAAGAATGCCCCATCCCCCTGAAGACATGGCCTTCAAACAATGGAGGAACCCCGCAAAAACTTTTGATTCCTCCCAAAGCTCTCAAAAATCTTTCAAATCCCCCGAGTTGAGAACTCAAGGCGAGGACTTAGAGAATAAACCTTCTACTTCCAGGGGAGTAGAAATTTACGAAGGAATGGCAGGTGATACCACAAAAAGTGCCACCTCTAAAAGTTCCAATCCGGATTCGTCAGAAACTAGTTCCGAAGAGTCTGATGGTGAATCAGGCCAAATAGTAGCTAAAGAAATAGGGAAATCAAGGCCGACCTCAGCAGCCGCACACGGGAAACAAACGAAATTAAAAGGGCAAGAATTTTTGAAAAAACAATACAAAAAGTTTGACCTTATTTCGCTAGACAAACCGAAAAAGAAAAAACCGCAAGAAACAGAGGAGAAAAATAACGACACAGTCAGGTAGAACTGTTTAAAAAACCTGACAGATGGAAAATATCCCTAATTAATGTAAAGACAAATTTCAAAGATATGAATTTAACACCATAATAAATTCAAAAGTGTGCAAGTAAAGTTAACCAAGTCAATATTAATGGAAAAAAAAAATAAATAAATAAAATAAAATAATACGAGTAATGTCAAAACGTTGACGATCACAGAAAATAACCAAAGGTAGGAAGCTAGTGGTCTACTGAAAACGACAACTGGCGTTGGACCACGTCTTGTGGGAAGCCTGGGGAGGAACTCAAGGCCCATCATTGTTTTTTTTTGTAATTTTTTTTAACGACCGTAGGAAGGGATATTTCTCAGTCCTTCAAGTGTAAGAAATTAGTATTCTTATGCCAATCAGGGCCAGTCACAAAGCAATACTTAAAGGTTGAATAGAAACTTCAGTGAGTTAAGTTTTCGTTTTTGGATCTGAATGCTTTGAAAGAGAAACAGAGAGTTTACTTTCTTATAGCTCCGAGGCGAAAAAAAAAAAAAAAAAAAGAGAAAAGCTTTTTAATTTCATTATATTATATCTATGACGTATGCTGTCCTACAGCTCTGTGTTAAACATTACTTCCAAAGAGAAACAAAGGCATTAATGTCTTTAGCTCCTTGGCGAAAAATTTAATTTCACTAGTTTATATCTATGACATATACAATAAACAGAGAGATCACTGTTCTATAGTTCTGTGACAAAAATGTTCTTTAATTTCATTGGTTTATCTATGACATATATTGTGCTCTATTTTTGTGAAATATTTTCGCAAGTCAGTCACGTTATATCTTACCTATACTGACTCAGGTCCCCTCAGATTTTCTATGAAAAATCACACCATGTCCTAACCAAGATGGATATTATCAAAAAAAAAAAAACAAGAAATTAATCAGTACAGAAGCGTCTAATTATATGAAATATTTTATCTTAGTGCAGATTATAATTATTTTAGGCCTACCAGTGTAATTAAGCGCCGCAAGTTTGCTTATTCATGTGTTTCTTACTCGAGAAATATAATGTTTCTTACTCGAGTAATATATGTACTAATAGCCAACAATTGGTAACTATAACCAAACAACCTATTGGTACGTTTTATATGTAGAATTTCACGGCGGATGTGAAATTATATCTCAAAAATAATATGTAAATTTTAAAACCATTTAATTAGTTAAGATATATAAATTGGAACTCTGTGTATGTCCAATGGCGACTAAGTAAAACCCACAAAGGAATTCCTATTAATGTGAAGGTGTTTCTCGCTTAACGGATTCTAATAAGACTTTAATATAATATTTATTTATTTAGTGCTGAAGGATTTGCTCAAACAATAGCCTTCTAAAAGATATTGATGTCAGTTTCTTCATTATGCTTATATTCTTTGCCAAGCATCAACTGGAATCTACGCGGGCAAGCTTGGAAATCCTGCATCTAATGACCTTATTCGAAAGGCGAATACGAGGCACCAATGTTTGACTTGCAATTACGGAAAAATCCTGAGACTAAGCAGACCTCTGCATTTCAGCCGTTAAACCCGGAGCCCCATGAGAACGTCTAAGCCAAGAAATAGGGAAGACATGAGAAAACTAGTGGGTATAGAGGTTCTCCACTAGTCCTTGTTATGTCTTGTTCCCTCATTGTAGTATCGTTTGCGTAAAACCGTGCGGTTTATGACGCTGCACATGCGTTTCTTATACAGCGCGGACTTGCGTGAACAATGCAGGCATGAAAAAAATATTGTAAAAACAGACCTCAAACTTAATAATGTAGGGTAAATTATGTTTATTTAATATCGATATTTTCGTTATCAAAACAAATTTGAAGAAATTTCTGTTTTAGATTTTCAATGTGAGTACCAATATTAGTGTATTTATTTAATTCTGTCTCATAGCTAAAAATTATAACCCAATTAATGCGTGAATTATTGTATGTGTATTTACTTAAAAGAACATGTGATTCTGCGCGGTTGTTTTTATTACAGGAAAAGTAAATGGACACTTTGGTCATCGAGTATTACAATAAGCTGCCGACAGTACAGATACGACCCAGTAACATCTATTTTCATCATATCTCAACCAACGAAGAGTACTCACCATGACTCCAGGCAACTTCATCCCAGGCTTCGTCTACGAAAACAACAGTTTACCTTCGATCGTCGTTTCTTCGACTATGAACCATATTATGTATCAGGTACACTATATTTGAACTAAGTATCAAGTGCTTTAACGAACTATATAATCGCATAAACGCTGAGAAAACCCATCGGCTAGAACAAGATATAAATACGTAGATATCGCTGTTGATACTCACTATGGACCCAATAATAATTTGGACAGTATAGTGATGATACTTGAAGCTAAACGAATATTAAACAATATTTAAAGTTAAATGACACTTAAAGACATTTGGAGATATTTGAAGATGAAATTAAAGACAATTTGAAGTTTAATTCTGAGAACTCCATCAATCAGCACATGATAAACGATATTCGAAGTTAAAAGATACTTAAAGACATTTGAAGATATTTGAAGATGAAATTAAAGACAATTTGAAGTTTAATTCTGAGAACTCCATCAATCAGCACACGATAGACGATATTTGAAGTTTAAATGACACTTAAAGACATTTGAGGATATTGAAGACAAATTAAAGAAAATTTGAAGTTTAACTCTGAGAACACCATCGAGCAGTACAAGATAAACGATATTTAACGATATTTGAAGTTAGATGATAGTTGAAGAGGTTCGAAGTTGAATTTAAAGACAATATATTAGAGAGTTCACTATAATATGACGGCAACCCGTTTCAAAAGGCACAAATGAACAATTTTACTGGAGAATACATCTCTAGATGTGCCTCAAAAAATCCTAAAAATGATATGCTAAGAAGAAAAACACCAACACCTTTAGTGGAAGAATCATTTCCCAGTTGACTATTAGAACGATATTTAACGGTCATTTCCCAGTTGACTATTAGGGAAAACATACCGTGTAAAGACAACTAGACTCGAACTGTTCCATGAAGAAACCATAACGTACGTGCTTCGAAAATTTTGCCACGACGAAAAGGAGTGAAGGACAGTAATTTACAACAGAAGGGTGTAGTACACTAAGGACACGAAAGGTGATGAATAGATGTGAAGCTACATGTGTTACTTCCTAACAGCTTTGACAATGCAAAAATCTAAATAGTGAAAGTGTTTTAATGTCATCTGTGAATATGTTGAACCAAATATTGTACGTTATAAATCATTTATGTATGTACCACAAGTAGAATTAGGTGTAATATTATTATGTTATTCATTTAACGTTGTTGTAGATAGTATGTAGTACGTCATATAGACAGCAAAATCAAAAAAAAAGAGAACTAATGTAAAAGTAGAATAGTCCCAACCTTATTGGAAAAGTAAAAGTAATCAGTGTTAGATATAGAAAAAAAAAAATCTTTAGTATAGTAGCTAACCTAGAACCAAAAATAATCTTAGTCCGGTAGATGAAATTTTAGATAAGGATGTAGAATAAAATAAAGAAAAATTAATTGAAAAATTTTAAAACTCCTGATGGGCAGTAACTAATGACGGGACGTCATTAATATGACGGGGAAGGGTGATATGTACCGGGAGTAAAACACGATGTATTTAAGAAATACCAAAATAAAGTTCCTTTCTAAAGAT
The DNA here is from genome assembly GCA_027921565.1 of Artemia sinica. NCBI lineage: Eukaryota > Metazoa > Arthropoda > Branchiopoda > Anostraca > Artemiidae > Artemia > Artemia sinica. The sequence goes on along the minus strand of JAPEVW010000645.1, from coordinate 44,755 downwards.
AATTCCGATTTCTTATAATTAAGCTAAATCTAGTTGCAAAAAATGAAAAGTTCTTAATGCAGCAAAAAGAGAAATTGCATTTCTAGCTTCAGTCAGACAAACGCGCTAGTCGTTCGAATTTCGCTAAGATAATTGTAGCAAGAAAATGCAATGCATAAAATTTTCCAAGGAAGTTTAAAAGGCAAAGAACCGTGTGAACGCCTAAATCATCAAAAATATTTAAGACATATTATTGGACGAGGGTGCGCGTCCTTGGGCCACGTAAGCCAATGGCAGACAGTCCCTAGAGCGCAGGACGAAAGAACTGCGTTTTTGGGAGTGGGGCAAATGTGCCTTTTTTAATTTTGAATCTCTGTCCAGCTCTGAAACGATTAGTACGAAATTATTTTGGCCACCGTTATTTATCATAGAAGTAGCCCGTTGCTGTACAACTAAGTATGTAAGTTTTCAATAAATCTATTGTCCCTTTTTATATGTGTTTGTTTCATTTGTATGTCTGCGTCTAGTCCGATAATAGGTAACTAGTTCGCCAGTCTCCAAGGTAAATGCTCCCAAAGGAATCTGATCTCCAGATAGCTCAAGAAAGAAGAAGCCACATTTGTATGTCTACATATTATCAATTTTCTCTCATTACCTTGAGAGCGGTGCTAGCCTAGTTGACACAATCTCCATCGCTATAAGTGGCGCTATAGGAGAAATCTCTATCGCCACGAGCAAATCTTTTCTATTACTACAAATCCAACTTCAATAGGTACAATGACAGAAATTCAAAATGAACTTCGAAAAATCAGAGAATGTAACCGTGAGAAGGTAAAGCACAACAAGTCACTACTGAAATATTCCAATTCTTGCATTTCACGACAGAAATTCAAAATGAAATTTGAAAAATTAAGACAATGTAACTGTGATATGGTAAGTTGTGTAAGTTTTTGTGTGTGTGTAAGTGTTTGGTGTGTGTGGTGTGTGTAAGTTTTTGTGTGTGTGTGTGCGTAAGTTTTCGTGTGTGTGTGTGTGTAGTGTAAGTTTTGTGTGTGTGTGTAAGTGTTTTGTGCGTGTGTGTGTAAGTTTTTGTGTGTGTAAGTTTTTTGTGTGCATGTAAGTTTTTGTGTGCATGTAAGTTTTTGCGTGTGGGGTGTAAGTTTTTTGTGTGTGTGTGTGTGTGTGTGTGTGTGTGTGTGTGTGTTAAGTTTTTTGTGTGTCTAAGCTTTTGTGTGTGTAAGTTTTTGACGTGTGTGTGTGTAAGTTTTTCGTGTGTGTGTGTGTGTGTGTGTGTGTAAGTTTTTGTGTGCATGTAAGTTTTCATGTGCATGCGTAAGTGTGTGTGTGTGTGTGTGTGTGTGTGTGTGTGTGTGTGTGTGTGTAAGTTTTTTTGTGTTTGTGTAAGTTTTTGTGTGTGTGTGTAAGTTTTTGTGCGTGTTTGTAAGTTTTTTGTGTGTGTGTAGGTTTTGTGTGTCATGTAAGTTTTTGTGTGCATGTAAAGTGTTTTGCATGTGGGTGTAAGTTTTTGTGTGTGTGTGTGTAAGTTTTTGTGTGTCTAAGCTTTTGTGTGTGGGGGTTGTAATTTTTTGTTGTGTGTTTGTAAGTTTTGTGTGTTTGTGTGTGTGTGTTAAGTTTTTTTTGTGTGTGTGTGTGTGTATGTTTGTGTGTTTGTGTGTGTGTGTGTGTGTGTGTGTGTGTGTATGTAAGTTTTTTTGTGTGTGTAAGTTTGGCGTGTGTGGTGTAAGTTTTTTCGTGTGTGTGTGTGTGTAAGTTTTGTGTGTGTGTGTGTGTGTGCGTAAGTTTTTTGTGCATGTGTGTGTGGAGTTTTTTGTTGTGTGTAAGTTTTTTTTTTGTGTGTGTGGTGTGTGTGTTTGTGTAAGTTTTTGTGTGTGTGTAAGTTTTGGCGTTGTGTGTGTTTGTGTAAGTTTTCGTGTGTGTGTGTGGTGTGTGTGGAGTTGTGTGTGTGTGTGTGTGTAAGTTTTTGTGTGCGTGTAAGTTTTTGTGTGCATGTAAGTTTTCGTGTGCATGTGTATGTTTGTGTGTGTGTGTGTGTGTGTTAAGTTTGTGTGTGTGTGTGTGGTGTGTGTAAGTTTTGACGTGTGTGTGTAAGTTTTCGTGTGTGTTGTGTGTTTGTAAGTTTTCATGCGCATGTGTAAGTTTTGTGGTGTAAGTTTTGGCGTGTGTGTGTAAGATTTCGTGTGTGTGTGTGTGTAAGTTTTGTGTGTGTGTGTGCAAGTTTTTGTGCGTGTGTGTGTGAGTTTTTTTTGTGTTCATGTGTAAGTTTTTGTGTGTGTGTGTGTGTGTGTGTGGTAAGTTTTTGTGTGTGTGTAAGTTTTGGCGTGTGTGTGTGAGTTTTTCGTGTGTTTTGTGTGTGTAAGTTTTTTGTGTGTGTGTGTGTGTGTGTGTAAGTTTTTGTGTGCATGTAGTTTTCGTGTGCATGGTGTAAGTTTTTTTTTTGTGTGTGTGTGTGTGGTGTGTGTGTAAGTTTTGGCATGTGTCCTGTAAGTTTTTCGTGTGTATGTGTGTAAGTTTTGTGTGTGTGTGTGTGTGCACAAGTTTTTGTGCGTGTGTGTGTGAGTTTTTTTTGTGTTCATGTGTAAGTTTTTTGTGTGGTGTGTGAGTTTGTGTGTGTTGTGTAAGTTTTTGTGTGTGTGTGGTGTTGTAAGTTTTGTGTGTAAGTGTTTTGTGTGCTTGTAAGTTTTTGTGTGCATGTAAGTTTTCGTGTGCATGTGTAAGTTTTCGTGTGTGTGGGTTGTTTTTGTGTGTGTGTTGTGAGATTTGTGCGTTCGTGTGTGTGTGTATAAGTTTTGACGTGTGTGTGTAAGTTTTCGTGTGTGTGAGTAATAAGTTTTGGCGGTGTGTGTGCAAGTTTTTCATGTGTGTGTGTGTGTAAGTTTTTTCGTGTGCAATGTAAGTTTCGGCGTGTGTGTGTAAGTTTTTGCGTGTGGGTCTAAGTTTTTGTGCGTGTGTGTGTGAGTTTTTTGTGTTCATGTGTAAGTTTTTGTTTTGTGGATGTAAGTTTTGTGTGTGTTGTGTGTGTAAAGTTTTTGGCGTGTGTGTGTGAGTTTTCGTGTGTGTAAGTTTTTTTTTTTTGTGTATGTGTGTAAGTTTTGTGTGTGTGTGTGTGTGTGTGTGTGCGTGTGTGTGTGTGTAAGTTTTTGTGTGTGTAAGTTTTAGCGTGTGTGTGTTAAGTTTTCGGTGTGTGTGTGTGTGTGTACGTTTTGTGTGTGTGTGTTTTGTGTGTGTGTGTGTGTGTGGTAAGTTTTTGTGTGTGTGAGTGTGTGAGTTTTTTTTTGTGTTCATGTGTAAGTTTTTGTGTGTGTGTGTGTGTGTGTGTGTGTGTGTGTAATTTTTTTGTGTGTGTGTGTAAGTTTTGGTGTGTGTGTGTGTGTGAGTTTTCGTGTGTGTGTGTGTGTGTGTGTGTAAGTTTTGTGTGTGTGTGTGTGTGTGTGTAATTTTTGGCGTGTGTGTGTAAGTTTTGGCGTGTGTGTGTGTGTGTGTGTGTGTGTGTGTGTGTGTGTAAGTTTGGCGTGTGTGTGTGTAAGTTTTTTCGTGTGTGTGTGGTGTGTAAGTTTTCGTGTGCATGTGTAAGTTTTTGTGTGTGTAAGGTTTTCGGCGTTGTGTGTGTAAGTTTTCGTGTGTGTGTGTGTAAGTTTTGTGAGTGTGTGTGTGTGTAAGTTTTTTTGGGTGCGTGTGTGTGTGTGAGTTTTTTTTTGTGTTCATGTGTAAGTTTGTGTGTGTGTGTGTGTGTGTGTGTGTGTGTGTGTGTGTGTGTGTAAGTTTTGTGTGTGTGTGTAAGTTTTGACGTGTGTGTGTGAGTTTTCGTGTGTGTGTGTGTGTGTAAGGTTTTTGTGTGCATGTAAGTTTTTTTGTGTGCATGTAAGTTTTCGTGTGCATGTGTAATCCCAAATCATAGGTTTCAGACAGCATTTCACCAACGAAATACTAGGAAACCTTATCTCAGAAAAGTCTGAATGAGCAAACTATTCATCCCAAACTAGAAAGTTTCAGTCAACAAACGCCTATGAGAGATTAAGAATCATAACTCTGAAAAGTCCGAAAAAAGCAAACTACAAACCAACACCTCCCAAATCATGATTTTCTGACAACAACACCCTATGAAAGGCTAAGAAATCTAGCTCAGAAAAGTCAAAAATAGCAAATTAAACCATCCCAAATCATAGGTTTCAGTCATAAAACACACACCTACGAATGGCTAATAAAAAAACCTAGCTCAGAAAAGTCAAAAAATAGCAACCCACACATCCCAAATCATAGTTTTCAGACACCACACACACCTATGAAAGACTAAGAAAAACTCTGGTTATGAAAAGTCAGAAATAGTAATTTACATATCCCAAATCATAAGTTTCAGACAACACTCACCTATGAACGCTAAGAAACCTAGCTCAGAAAAGTCAAAAATAGCAAACTAGTCATCCCAAACTATAGGTTTCAGACAACAAACACCTATGAGTGACTAAGAAATCCAGCTCAGAAAAGTCAAAAGTAGCAATCCACCCATCCCAAATCATAGTTTCAGACAACACATACTATGAAAGACTAAGAAATCCAGCTCAGAAAAGTCAAAAATAGCAAACTACATATCCCAAATCATAGGTTTCAGTCAACACACCACCAACGAAAGACATAAGAAGAAACCTAGCTCGAAAAAGTCCTAAAAATAGCAAAACTACTCATCCCAAAACTATTGGTTTCAGACAACATTCACCTACCTAAATACTAGAAAAACCTTAGCTCAGAAAAAGCCTGAAAATAGCAAATTAACCATCCCAAATCATAGGTTTCAGTCAACACATACCTTTGAAAGGCTAAGAAACCTAGCTCAGAAAAGTCGAAAATAATAGCAAACTACTCATCCCAAACTATTGGTTTTTCAGACACCACACACCTATGAAAGACTAAGAAATCCAACTCAAAAAGCCGAAATAGTAATTTACATATCCCAAATCATAAGTTTCAGACAGCATTCACCTACGAAATACTAAGAAACCTTAGCTCAGAAAAGTCTGAAAAATAAACCAACTACTCATCCCAAACTCGAAGTTTCAGACAACAACAAACACCTATGAGTGACTAAGAATCCTAGCTCTGAAAAGTCTAAAAAAGCAAACTACACCTCCCAAATCATAATTTTCAGAAAGGACACACCTATGAAAGGCTAAGAAATCTAGCTCAGAAAAGTCAAAAATAGCAAATTAACCATCCCAAATCATAGGTTTCAGTCAACACACACCAACGAAAGACTAAGAAACCTAGCTCAGAAAAGTCAAAAATAGCAACTACTTACTCATCCCAAACTATTGGTTTCAGGACAACATTTCACCTACGAAATACTAGAAAACTTTAGCTCAGAAAAAGCCTGAAATAGCAAAACTAAACATCCCAAATCATAATTTTTTCTAACAACACATATCTATGAAAGGCTAAGAAACCTAGCTCAGAAAAGTCGAAAATAGCAAACTACACATCCCAAATCATAGGTTTCAGACACCACACACCTATGAAAGACTAAGAAATCCAACTCAGAAAAGTCAAAAATAGCAAACTACATATCCCATATCATAAGTTTCAGTCACCACACACCTATGAAAGACTAAGAAAATCCAACTCAAAAAAAGCCCGAAATAGTAATTTACATATCCCAAATCATAAGTTTCAGACAGCATTCACCTACGAAAAATACTAAGAAACCTTAGCTCAGAAAAGTCTGAAAATAGCCAACTACTCATCCCAAACTCGAAGTTTCAGACAACAAACACCTATGAGTGACTAAGAATCCTAGCTCTGAAAAGTCCAAAAAGCAAACTACACCTCCCAAATCATAATTTTCAGAAAGGACACACCTATGAAAGGCTAAGAAATCTAGCTCAGAAAAGTCAAAATAGCAAATTAACCATCCCAAATCATAGGTTTCAGTCAACACACACCAACGAAAGACTAAGAAACCTAGCTCAGAAAAGTCAAAAATAGCAAACTACTCATCCCAAACTATTGGTTTCAGACAACATTCACCTACGAAATACTAGAAAACTTTAGCTCAGAAAAGCCTGAAATAGCAAACTAAACATCCCAAATCATAATTTTCTAACAACACATATCTATGAAAAGGCTAAGAAACCTAGCTCAGAAAAGTCGAAAATAGCAAACTACACATCCCAAATCATAGGTTTCAGACACCACACACCTATGAAAGACTAAGAAATCCAACTCAGAAAAGTCAAAAATAGCAAACTACATATCCCAAATCATAAGTTTCAGTCACCACACACACCTATGAAAGCTAAGAAATCCAACTCAAAAAAAGCCCGAAATAGTAATTTACATATCCCAAATCATAAGTTTCAGACAGCATTCACCTACGAAATACTAGAAAACTTTAGCTCATAACAACACCTAAGAAACCTAGCTCAGAAAAGGAAAATAGCAAACTACACATTCACCTCAGGAAGTTTCAGACACCACACACCTTGAAAGACTCAGAAATCCAACTCAGAAAAGTCAAAAATAGCAAACTACATATCCCAAATCATAAGTTTCAGTCAACACACACCAAGAAAGGCTAAGAAACCTAGCTCATAAAAGCCTGAAAAAGCAAACTACTCATCCCAAACTATTGGTTTTCAGACAACAGTCACCTAGGTACTAGGTCCTTAGCTTCAGAAAAAGCTCTGAAGTAGCAAAAAACTACACATCCCAAATCATAGGTTTCAGACAACACACATTCGGGGGGATCGGGGGAAGGGCCTTTGGGGACCCCCGTTGGTTTTTTCGGGATTCGATGAGGCCTTTGGGGGTCCTGGGGGGGCCAGTGGGGACCGGTGGAGGGCCTTTGGGACCTCGTTGGGGAGCCGATGGGCCTTTGGGGGTCTTCCTGGGGGCCCTTGAGGACCAGGGGAGGGCCTTTGGGTCTGATTGGGCGTTTGGGGGGTGGGGCTCTTGGGAGCTTGGGGGACCTTTGAGGGAGCGCTTCCTTCGGGGTTGGGGTAGGAGCGATCGGGGCCCTTTGGGTTGGGGTAGAGGACCTCAACACTGTTCAAATGAAACTTGTGTATTATAACGACACACTTCAAAACCTCCTCCAAAATCTCTTCAAAAAATCATATTTTAAATGTCTCTAAGTGTTTCGCCGAAATAGTTCCATAACCTAGCTAAAACAGTTTCGCCCAAATTACCCCCTAAACGGTAATTTCAGCATGTTCCTTTTGTTTGGCATCTCTGCGCTAATGCATTTCAAATTATTTGGAAACCTTTTCGCGCGCTAAGATCAAAACATCTGCCTCGGAAACGATTCTCTTGTTAGAACTCCAAATTAATTCCCCTTTCGTGAATCAATTCTCTTTAGAACAACAAATTAATTCCCCTTTCGTGTCAATCAATCAATCATGACATCATGTGTGATCTAACTGTTTCTCTCGGTGACAATTCTCTTTGGAAATGCAAGGACATTAATTAACTTGACGTCATCTGTCAGACATTAATTAACTGTTTCCGGGAACCATCATAACATCTGGCTCGAATAACAATAACAAATACTATTTCTGGATCATAACATCTGCCTCGAACAGGAAGGAAGTGTCATTATACTTTGCTTCGAACGACAACAACATTGACCCCATTAACCACGTTTCTCTCTAATGACTCTGTTCAAAAACAAGAACAACATTGACCTGGCATTTTGCCTCGGAAACAACAACAACATTGACCTTGACTTGGCATTTTGCCTCGGAAACAATAACAACATTGACATTCGCTGAGAGCGTGCCAAAAACACACCTGGAGAAAGAGGTCATTGGACGATTACGCAATCATTCTCCTAGGGATTTTTCCATGCCCTTATTTGGAGTGCAAAAAAGTTGTAGGTGGCAGCAGGGGTGAGGGATGGGAGTCGGACCCCCCATCTCTACTAACATTCCTCCAATTTGCATTCTGTTTTAAACAAATGCATTCGTATTCTACAATCCTTCTTTTATACATACTGAAATATTTCAGGTGTTAATATTAAATATTTTGCCATGTTTTATTCAAAAACCAATTAATTTCCTTTAAATAAAAACAGTCTAACTCAATTATTTGAAATTACTCCGGTTTAAAGGACACTGAAAAATAGCGGTACACTAATTCGACAATTAGCGATATACGCGTTAAAAGTTCATTCGAAATAAAAGTAAAAAAAAAATCGGTCGTTTCACAGTGTTGCATAGAGCCCCCTCCCTCACTGTAGGCTTGCACTTAAACGTCCCACCAATCTTCGTTGACAAAAAACATATGCTAACGTATTTTACCAATATGCCAAGTTTTATATTAAAAATTATAGCCATTTCCAAACATATTGAACTCATGGCTTGAAATAAGAAGCGGTGCGGGGATTGCTGCCTGTGAAAGTTGATATGTGATATTTCCTTTTCCATCTTTCTTAAGTCATAGTTATTCTCCAAAGCCCCTCCACTACACACTAAGCAACTAGTTTCAACACATTTGTATATTAGCGTATCGCAGGAAAACTGTCAAATAAATATGAGCATCTTAGCATACAGACTTTTTACCCGAACTTGAATCTGATATAAGAACAGGGCTATATCATACCATTAATTTTACTACCTGTTTTCATAAGGCTAGGTGCTAAATTCTATCCTATTGAGACCAATATGTTAGTCCAAACATATGCTGTTGAATAGTATATTAGTGAAAACTTAATGCGATGCAAAATGGATTTAATTGGATTCTTTTTAATACCAAAAAAGATAAAAAAAAGGTACTTACAATTTTCTCTTCTAAAATTGTCCATATTTGAATGCAATATTCAGAGTGAATTATATCTTCTACAGCTTTGAATGCAATATTCAAACTGATATAATTTTCTATAGAGCTTTGTATTATATATATAGCTAAAATGAGAACCGATATTCTTGTAGATATTTTCTAATTTGAATATATTAAATTATAGGCCACATTCCCTAAGTTATTAATGCAGGTTAAAATTTTGAACACTGACACTATTTACAAATTCAGGAGTTTTACATCCGTATGGTGTTTGGGCTGCTTTATACGATTTCGTTCCAGTATTGCATACAGCTTTGGCCCAAATGTAACGTGTTTGGTAGTTTTATACGATCTCGTCCAGTATTGCATACAGCTTTTAGTAGAAGGGTATCTTATTACTCCTGTCGCTCACCCCTGCTGCCACCTACAACTTTTTTACACTAGTTTTAATGGGGACAGTGTCAATGACTCTTTCTCCAAGGTCTCTTTCTCCAGGTGTGTTTTTGGCCACAAGTGCCGGCTAGGGAAGAATGTTATGATCTAGGAAAGAGTATTTTTGTTGTTGTTGTTTTTGGCCAAGTGCCCGCTAGGGAAGAATGTTATGATGTCAGGAAAGAGTATTTGTTGTTGTTGTTTTTTGGCCCCAAGTGCCCTCTAGGGGAGAATGAAGTTATGATCCAGCAATAGTATTTGTTGTTGTATGCTAGGGAAGAATGTTATGATCCAGAAATAGTATTGGTTTCCGAGCAAAGTTTAATAATGTCCGACAGGTACTGTCAATCATTAATCAAATTGTTCCCAGGCGAAGTTTAATAATGTCTGACAGGTGATGTGTCAAGATTGATTGATATGTCACGAAAAAGGAGATTTAATTTGTTGTTTCTAAGGGGGGATTATTGATTCAAGAAAGGGGAATTAATTTGTTGTTTTCAAGGGGAATTTGATTCAACGAAAGGGGAATTAATTGTTGTTTCTAAGGGGAATTATTGATTCAAAAAGGGGAATTAATTTGATGTTTCTAGGGGAAGGTGGGGGAAGAGATATATATTGATTGCGTAATCGAAGGGAGAGAATCCCGAGAGAAATTAATTACATAATCGGTAGAACCCTATAAGGAGCTCGTGACGGGAATCCATTTATAGCGGATTAATTAATAGAATGACGTAATCAAATAGAATGACGTAACGAATAAGACAATTGGATTTCTGAGAAATTTTATTACATAATCGGTAGAACCCTATCAGGAGGTCCTGACGGGAATCAATTTATGGCATAGAATGACGTAATCCAACTAGGACAAATGGAATTTCTGAGAAATTGATTACATAATCGGTAGAACCATATCAGAAGGTCATGACGGAAATTCATTTTTGGGCATAGAATGACGTAAATCGACTAAGACAGCAAGTTACTTTCTTAATGTCCCTCCTAAACCCATTTTCCAACTGAAGTACTTATCTTTTTCACCCACAACTATACTTTACAGCTTTTTGGATACCCCAACACCAAGAAAATACTTTTCAAAAGGCATTTCAGAGCAAGTTCCTTTCTTTATGTCCATCCTAAACCCATTTTCCAACTTGAAGTACTTATCTTTTTCACCCACACCTTAGTTATAGGTAGAGTTTAAGTTTTACCTTAGAGTCCTAGCTTAGAGTTTTTGTTTGAGTTCTAGTTTGGTTTAGTTTTAGTTAAAAGTTTAGAGTTTTTATAGCTTAGAGTCTTAGCTTAAAGTTTTTGTTAGTTCCAGTTTAGTTTAGTTTTAGTTAAGAGTTTAGAGTTTTTAGCTTAGAGTCCTAGCTTAGAGTTTTTGTTAGAGTTCTAGTTTGGTTTAGTTTAGTTAAAAGTTTAGAGTTTTTTAGCTTAGAGTCTTAGCTTAGAGTTTTTGTTAGAGTTCTAGTTTAGTTTAGTTTTAGTTAAGAGTTTAGAGTTTTTAGCTTAGAGTCTTAGCTTAGAGTTTTATTCAGAGTTTAGTTTAGTTTAGTTTTAGTTAAGAGTTTAGAGTCTTAGCTTAGAGTTTTTTGTTAGAGTTCTAGTTAGTTTAGTTTAGTTAAGAGTTTGGTGTTTTACCTTAGAGTCTTCAGCTTAGAGTTTTAGTTAGAGTTCTAGTTTAGTTTAATTTTAGTTAAGAGTTGACTTTTATCTTTGAGTTTTTTGTTAGAGTTCTAGTTTATTTTAGTTTAGTTAATGGTTTAGAGTTTTAGCTTAGGGTCTTAGCTTAGAGTTTTGTTAGAGTTGAAGTTTAGTTTAGTATAATTAAGAGTTTAGAGTTTTAGCTTAGAGCCTTAGCTTAGAGTTTTTGTTAGAGTTCTAGTTTAGTTTAGATAAGGTTAAGAGTTTGGAGTTTTACCTTAGAGACTTAGCTTAGAGTTTTAGTTTAGTTTTAGTTAAGAGTTTTTTTTTTAGAGTTTTTTTAGCTTAGAATCTTAGCTTAGAGTTTTTGTTAGAGTTCTAGTTTAGTTAATTTTAGTTAAGAGTTGATTTTCACCTTTGAGTTTCAGTTAGAGTTCTAGTTTAGTTTTTAATTTTAGTTAAGAGTTTGAGTTTTTTCTCGCCACTTTTTTGAGTTTTTGCTAGAGTTCTAGTTATTTTAGTTTTAGTTAATAGTTTGGAGTTTTAGCTTAGAGTCTTAGCTTAGAGTTTTGGTTAGAGTTGAAGTTTATTTAGTAATAATTAAGAGTTTAGAGTTTTAGCTTACAGTCTTAGCTTAGAGCTTTTGTTAGAGTAGTTCTAGTTTAGTTTAGAACAAAGTTAAGAGTTTAGAGTTTTTGTTAGAGTTCTAGTTTAGTTAGTTTTAGTTAAGAGTTTGGTTTTTTACTCCCTAGAGTCTTAGCTTAGAGTTTTAGTTAGAGTTCTAGTTTAGTTTAATTTTACTTAAGAGTTTGACGTTTTATCTTTGAGTTTTGTTAGGGTTCTAGTTTATTTTAGTTTTAGTTAATAGTTTAGAGTTTTAGCTTAGAGTCTTAGCTTAGAGTTTTTGTTAGAGTTGAAGTTTAGTTAGTAATAATTAAGAGTTTAGAGGTTTAGCTTAGAGTCTTAGCTTAGAGTTTTTGTTAGAGTTCTAGTTTAGTTTAGATAAAGTTAACAGTTTGGAGTTCTTACCTTAGAGATTAGCTTAGAGTTTTAGTTTAGTTTTAGTTAAGAGTTTAGAGTTTTTTAGCTTAGAATCTTAGCTTAGAGAGTTTTTGTTAGAGTTTAGTTTAGTTTAATTTTAGTTAAGAGTTGATTTTTCACCTTTGAGTTTCAGTTAGAGTCTAGTTTAGTTAATTTTAGTTGAGTTTGACGTTTTATCTTTGAGTTTGTTTGTTAGAGTTCTAGTTTATTTTAGTTTTAGTTAATAGTTTAGAGTTTTAGCTTAGAGTACTTAGCTTAGAGTTTTTGCTAGAGTTGAAGTTTAGTTTAGTAATAATTAAGAGTTAGAGTTTTTAGCTTAGAGTCTTAGCTTAGAGTTTTTGTTAGAGTTCTAGTTTAGTTTTAGATAAAGTTAAGAGTTTGGAGTTTTACCTTAGAGACGTTAGCTTAGAGTTTTTTAGCTAGAATTTTAGTTTAGTTTAGTTTTAGTTAAGAGTTTAGAGTTTTTAGCATAGAGTATCTAGCTTAGAGTTTTTGTGTTAGAATTTAGTTTAGTTTTAGTTTTAGTTAAGAGTTTTAGAGTTTTAGCTTAGAGTCTTAGCTTATTGTTTTGTTGAAGTTCTAGTTTAGTTTGGTTTTAGTTAAGAGTTTAGAGTTTTAGCTTAGAGTCTTGGCTTAGAGTTTTTGTTAGAGTTGAAGTTTAGTTTAGTAATAATTAAGAGTGTTAGAGTTTTAGCTTAGAGTCTTAGCTTAGAGTTTTTGTTAGAGTTCTAGTTTAGTTTAGATAAAGTTAACAGTTTTGGAGTTCTACCTTAGAGACTTAGCTTAGAGTTTTAGTTTAGTTTTTAGTTAAGAGTTTAGAGTTTTTTAGCTTAGAATCTTAGCTTAGAGTTTTTGTTAGAGTTTTAGTTTAGTTTAGTTTTAGTTAAGAGTTTGATTTATTTGCACCTTTGAGTTTCAGTTAGAGTTCTAGTTTTAGTTTAATTTTAGTTAAGAGTTTGACGTTTTATCTTTGAGTTTTTGTTAGAGCTCTAGTTTATTTTAGTTTTAGTTAATAGTTTAGAGTTTTAGCTTAGAGTCCTTAGCTTAGAGTTTTTGCTAGAGTTGAAGTTTAGTTTAGTAATAATTAAGAGTTTAGAGTATTTTTAGCTTAGAGTCTTAGCTTAGAGTTGTTAGAGTTAGAGTTTAAGTCTTAGTTAGATAAAGTATAAGAGTTTAGAGTTTGTTAGAGTTTAGTTTCAGGTTTAGCTTTAGTTGAAAAGTTTAGAGTTTTTCAGCTTAGAGTCTTTTAGCGTAGAGTTTTTGTTAGTTCCAGTTTAGGTTTTAGTTTTAGTTAAGAGATTAGAGTTTTAGCTTAGAGTCATAGCTTAGAGTTTTATCAGAGTTTTATTTTAGTTTAGTTTAGTTAAGAGTTTAGAGAGTCTTAGCTTAGAGAGTTTTGTTAGAGTTCTAGTTTAGTTTAGTTTTAGTTAGAGTTTGGTGTTTACCTTAGGGTCTTAGCTTAGAGTTTTAGTTAGAGTTCTAGTTTAGTTTAATTTTAGTTAAGAGTTTTGACGTTTATCTTTGAGTTTTTGTTAGGGTTCTAGTTTATTTTAGTTTTAGGTTAATAGTTTAGAGTTTTAGCTTAGAGTCTTAGCTTAGAGTTTTTGTTAGAGTTGAAGTTTAGTTAGTAATAATTAAGAGTTTAGAGTTTTAGCTTAGAGTCTTAGCTTAGAGTTTTTGTTAGAGTTCTAGTTAGTTTAGATAAAGTTAAGAGTTTGGAGTTTTACCTTAGAGACTTAGCTTAGAGTTTTAGCTAGAGTTTTAGTTTTTTAGTTAGTTTTAGTTAAGAGTTTAGAGTTTTTAGCATAGAGTCTTAGCTTAGAGTTTTTTTAGAATTCTAGTTTAGTTTTAGTTTAGTTAGAGTTTAGAGTTTTAGCTTAGAGTCTTAGCTTATTGTTTTTGTTGAAGTTCTAGTTAAGAGTTTTAGAGTTTTAGCTTAGAGTCTTGGCTTAGAGTTTTTGTTAAGTTGAAGTTTAGTTTAGTATAGTTAAGAGTTTAGAGTTTTAGCATAGAGTCTTAGCTTAGAGTGTTTTTTTTGTTAGAGTTCTAGTTTAGTTTAGATATAGTAAGAGTTTGGAGTTTACCTTAGAGAGACTTAGCTTAGAGTTTTAGTTTTAGTTTAGTTAAGAGTTTAGAGTTTTTTAGCTTAGAGTCTTAGCTTAGAGTTTTTGTTAGAGTTCTAGTTTAGTTTAGTTTTAATACAGAGTTGTAGAGTTTTTAGCTTAGAGTCTTAGCTTAGAGTTTTAGTTAGAGCTCTAGTTTAGTTTAGTTTTAGTTAAGAGTTTAGAGTTTAACATAGAGCCTTAGCTTAGAGTTTTAGTTAGAGTTGAAGTAGTTAGTTTATTTACAGTTAAGAATTTAGAGTGTTTAGCTTAGAATCATAGCTTAGAGTTTTACTTAAAGTTGTAGTTTAGTTAAGTTTTTTTTTTTTTTTTGTTTTTAAATAAGAGTTTCGAGTTTTAGCTTAGAGTCTTACCTTAGAGTTCCCTTAGAGTTCTAGTTTAGTTTAGTTTTAGTTAAGAGTTTAGAGTTTTACCTTAAAGTCTTAGTTAGAGTTTTAGTTAGAGTTCTAGTTTTAGTTTAGTTTTATAGTTAAGAATTTAGAGTTTTAGCTTAGAGTCATAGCTTAAAGTTTTGGTTAAAGTTATAGTTTAGTGAAGTTATAGTAAAGAGTTTAGAGTTTTACCTTAGAGTCATAGCTTAGAGTTTTTAGTTAGAGTTCTGATTCAGTTTAGTTTTAGTTAAGAGTTTAGAGTTTTAGCTTAGAGTTAGCTTATAGTTTGTTTTAGAGTTCTAGTTTAGTTTAGTTATAGTTTTAAGAGTCTCGAGTTTTAGCTTAGAGTCTTAGCTTAGAGTTTCTGTTAGTGTTCTAGTTTAGTTTACCTTCTTATAGTTAAGAGTTTCGAGTTTTAGCTTAGAGTCTTAGCTTATAGTTTGTGTTAGAGTTCTAGTTTAGTTTAGTATAGTTAGAGTTTAGGGTTTTACCCTTAGACTTCGAGTTTTAAATTAGAGTTCTAGTTTAGTTTAGTTTTAGTTAAGAGTTTAGTTTTTAGTTAGAGTTTTAGTTTAGTTTTAGTTAAGAGTTTAGAGTTTTAGGCTTAGAGTCTTAGCTTAGAGTTTTTGTAGAGTTCTAGTTTAGTTTAGTTACAGTTAAGAGTTTGGAGTTTTACCTTAGAGACTTAGCTTAGAGTTTTAGTTTAGTTTTTAGTTTTACTTAAGAGTTTTTAGAGTTTTAGCTTAGAGTCTCAGCTCAGAGTTTTTGTTAGAGTTTTAGGTTTTAGTTTTAGTTAAGAGTTTAGTGTTTTTAGCTTAGAGTCTTAGTTTAGAGTTTTTGTTAAAGTTCTAGTTTTTAGTTTTAGTTTTAGTTTAGAGTTTTAGCCTACACTTTAGAGTTTTAATTAGAGTTCTAGTTTAGTTTAGTTTTAGTTAAGAGTTTAGAGTTTTTACCTAAGAGTCTTAGCTTAGTTTTATTTAGAGTTCTAGTTTAGTCTAGTTTAGTTTAGTTTCTAGTTAAGAGTTTAGTGTTTTACCATAGAGTCTTAGCTTAGTAGTTTTAGTTAGAGTTAAAGTTTAGTTTAGTTACAGTTAAGAATTTAGAGTTTTAGCTTAGAGTCATAGATATTAGAGTTTTACCTTAAAGTTACAGTTTGGTTAAGTTTTAGTTTAGAGTTTCAAGTTTTAGCTGAGTTCTTAGCTTAGAGTTTTTGTTAGAGTCCTAGTTTAGTTTAGTTTTAGTTAAGAGTTTAGAGTTTTACCTTAGAGTCTTAGCTTACGAGTTTTTGTTAGAGTTCTAGTTTAGTTTGGATTTTAGTTAAGAGTTTGATGTTTTACCTTTGAGTTTCAGTTAGAGTTCTAGTTTTATTTTACTTTAGTTAAGAGTTTGGTGTTTTACCATAGAGTCTTAGCGTTAGAGTTTTAGCTTTAGAGTTTTCTAGTTTAGTTTAGCTTTAGTAAGAGTTTAGAAATTTAGCTTAGAGGTCTTAGCCTAGAGTTTCTGTTAGGGAGTTCTAGTTTATTTTAGTTTAGTTAAGAGTTTAGAAGTTTTTAGCTTAGAGTCTTAGCTTAGAGTTTTTGTTGAAGTTCTAGTTTAGTTTAGTTTTTAGTTAATAGTTTAGAGTTTTAGCTTAGAGTCTTAGCTTAGAGTTTTGTTAGAGTTGAACTTTAGTCTAGTAATAGTTAAGATTTTAGAGTTTTAGCTTAGAGTCTTAGCTTAGAGTTTTTGTTAGAGTTCTAGTTTAGTTTAGATATAGTTAAGTGTTTGGAGTTTTACCCTCGAGACTTAGCTTAGAGTTTTAGTTTAGTTTAGTTTTAGTTAAGAGTTTAGAGTTTTTTAGCTTAGAGTTTTAGCTTAGAGTTTTAGTTAGAGTTCTAGTTTAGTTTAGTTTTAGTTAAGAGTTTAGAAATTTAGCTTAGAGTCTTAGCCTAGAGTTTTTGTTAGAGTTATTCGTAGGTAGTTTATTTTAGTTTTAGTTAAGAGTTTAGAGTTTTAGCTTAGAGTCTTAGCTTAGAGTTTTTGTTGAAGTTCTAGTTTAGTTTAGTTTAGTTAATAGTTTAGAGTTTTAGCTTAGAGTCTTAGCTTAGAGTTTTTTGTTAGAGTTGAACTTTAGTCTAGTAATAGTTAAGATTTTAGAGTTTTAGCTTAGAGTCCTAGCTTAGAGTTTTTGTTAGAGTTCTAGTTTAGTTTAGATATAGTTAAGTGTTTTGGAGTTTTACCCTCGAGACTTAGCTTAGAGTTTTAGTTTTAGTTTAGTTTTAGTTAGAGTTTACAGTTTTTTAGCTTAGAGTTTTAGCTTAGAGTTTTTGTTAGAGTTCTAGTTAGTTTAGTATTTTAGTTAAGAGTTTGGTGTTTTACCTTAGAGTCATAGCTTAGTAGTTTAGTTTAGTTTAGTTTTTAGTTAAGAGTTTAGAGTTTTTTTAGCTTAGAGTCTCAGCTTAGAGTCTTAGCTTAGAGTTTTTGTTAGAGTTCTAGTTTAGTTAAGTTTTAGTTAAAAAGTTAGAGTTTTTAGCTTAGAGTCTTAGCTTAGAGTTTTGTTGAAGCTCTAGTCTAGTTTAGTTTTAGTTAGGAGTTTTTAGTTTTAGCTTAGAGTCTTAGCTTAGAATTTTGTTAGAGTTTTAGTTTAGTTTACTTTTAGTTAAGAGTTTAGAAATTTTAGCTTAGAGTCTTAGCCTAGAGTTTTGTTAGAGTTCTAGTTTATTTTAGTTATAGTTAAGAATTTAGAGTTTTTAGCTTAGAGTCGTAGTAGTTTAGAGTTTTTGTTAGAGTTTTAGTTTAGTTTAGTTAAGAGTTTAGAGTTTATCATAGAGTCATAGCTTAGAGTTTTGTTGAAGTTGAAGTTTAGTTTAGTCATAGTTAAGAATTTAGAGTTTTAGCTTAGAGTCTTAGCTAAAGTTTTTGTTGAAGTTCTAATTTAGTTTAGTTAAGAGTTTAGAGTTCTGCTATAGAGTCTTAGCTTACAGTTTTACTTAGAGTTGAAGTTTAGTTTAGTTATAGTTAAGGGTTTTAGAGTTTTTAGCTTGGAGTCTTAGCTTAGAGTTTTAGATACAGTTCTAGCTTGGTTTAGTTTTAGTTAAGAGTTTCGAGTTTTTACCTTAAAGTCATAGCTTAGAGTTTAGAGTTCTAGTTTAGTTTTAGTTAAGAGTTTGACCTTAAAGTCTTAGATTAGAGTCTTTAGTTAGGGTTGAAGTTTCGTATAGTCTAGTTATAGTTAAGAGTTTATAGTTTTAGCTTAGAGTCTTAGCTTAGAGTTTTAGTTAGAGTTATTGTTTAGTTTAGTTTTAGTTAGAGTTATAGCTTAGAGGTTTAGCCTAGAATCTTAGCTTAGAGATTTAGTTAGAGGTTGAAGTTTAGTTTAAACTAGCATAAATAACCATAAAATTCCACAAAATTGCATAGAAATACCATAACCATAGGTTAGATTAGGTTAGGTTAGAGGTTAGGTTTTCTCCACGTTTAAGTTAGGTTAGATTAGGTTAGCTTATCATGAGCGCTCATGATAAGCTAACCTAATCTAACCTAAACTTAAACGTGGGAAACCTAACCTCTAACCTAACAAAAACTATCGGGGGGAGCGGGCATAGGATATGAGCTAGCCCCATTAATTTCCATGAATTGATGCTATTGATCCATACTAATAGTGTCAACTGGCGGAGTGGGGATTTTCTCGGCTAGATTTAATTGCATTGAAAGAGCCCTAAAGATTAAAAAAAATATATTTTGTTCATCACATTTGTTCAACAATTGAATAGTTTGCATGGATAGTAAAATTTGAAAAGACAAACAAATTTATCCTCCCTGGATTCTGAAAAATACTTTTTTATTTATTTTTTTTTTCTTCCCGTCTTTGGGAGAGGAGCAGCTAAAAAGAACATAGGAGGGGACTGGTTACCATTTGACCACTTTTCATTCCTCTCTTATTATATCCGTAATGTTTAGATAAAATAAAATTTCCTTTTTTGTCTTTTAGTTGTTTCCAATCCTTTCAAAAACTTTTCAATTCTGTCCCTACGGTAATGGCTCTAATACAAAAAAAAGTATATAACAGAGTACCTAGTACCTAGTTCGGAAACTAGATACTCTGGTTATGAGTAGTTCCGTTTCCGAACAAGGTACTAGGTACTCTGGTGTACTTTTTTGTATTAGAACCGTACCGTAGACAGGCTTGAAATCAAATCCTTTATGTCTCAGGGATCGTCTCGTTACCATGGCTGTACTACGCCAACTGTTATTGAAAACGATGTTATCAAACACATCATGATTTCCCAAACAAAATGATGGGTGACGTCACAATCACAGGTTAAAAATATCATGGTTGCAGGGATAGCTGTAGAACGAACAACAGGGGTAGCAAGGGTAGTAAAGAACGAACCACAGCCTTGGTAACAATAGAAATTGTTGCAAAGAATAAAACTCCTGCCTATACTAACAGAAATATTAAAGAAAATTCAGTTTTCGACAAAAACGACACGGCCATAGTAGCCAAAAGTCCATCTTTAAGGACTTTTTTTTCCATTTTCCATTGCTTTTCCAGGGTTCAAAGCTTAGGGTTGCTCCATCTATTCTTCAATACGGTCTTCTGGCTACATTCGAAGAGTATGGGAAACTATAAGTTTCCCATACTCTTTGGCTAGATTGTTTAGTAACAAGATAGAAATACAGAATTAATCAAGTAAATGGAATAATGAAAAAGATACATACTAATAAAATTAAAGTAATTAATCATTTATCTGATAAAGTCTCACTGCTTCATGTCTGTGTATTTTTCTTTGGTGATTAAAAATTCAGCTTTTGTGTCCATATTGAAGCAAACTTAATGATTAAACAATACAACTTACATTTGCTACCAAGTAGCATATATGAATGAATACCAGTGGCTTTAATTAGAGGAGGGGATATTTTTACAAACGATGTTTTTCCTGTAGTCCCCCTCTTAGATTAAAAAGAATCTTTTCGTGGTATTATCATTGAGAAGAGGCTTGTTTTTTTACGTATGTTTGTTAAAGAAATTAAAAAAACAAGGAAATTCCGTTCCCTGACTCTGAAGAATACCTTAGCCCCCCCCCCTCCTCCAGGGTCGTGTCCAGAATCTTGGTTTGTAGAAAGGAGTACAAAAAAGTTTTCACTACCAATTTGCCTCTTGGTGATTTTTGATGATTTTTTTATGGCAGAAAATGGTCGATTTTTTTGCATTCAGTGGCAACCCTGCTCCTCATATAGAATTAATCTTCTTTAATAAAGATCTACGTTATTAAAACTAATTCAATTTCTATTTAAAGTGTTCACTCCCAGAAATTGCAGATTTTTGACTTCAAAGATAAAGAGGAAATTGGTTTAAAAGGCATTCTTTGACTACAGTAGACTTTATGATATTTTGTGCCAAAGCTCCAAAAAAGGGTGGATTTCAGAAAATGTTGCCTTTGCCATCAAGTACAGTCCAAGTTTTTGGTAACGTATGTTTTTGCTTGCCGCAGAGTAATGCTGATTCTTGATAATGTGATTTTCATTAAGATTCATTTACTTGGGGTTCTTTTTCGCTTTTTTTTGAAAATCTGGCAAATTTTCTCAGGCTTGTAGCCTTCGATGGGTAAAACAAAACTTAATGAATCTTATATACTTTGAATCAGCATAACAGGCCAATTATTCTTATATTCCTATTTATATCAAAATTTTGTTTTTGGAATTTGATCTCAAATTCAAAAATTTTAGAGTTTCAGCTATTATTGAGCTGCAACCCTCCTTGGTTAGTGGTTTCATCCCCAACATTGAAGATTTAAAAAGTTAAGTTTTGCTTACATCTCCTATAAACCAAACACAAGAGTATAATGGGGGAATACACGGTAAAATTCTAGGTGGAGGACTTTTGCTATCTTAGAAATAGTAAGGTTAAGGGACACGAAACTTTAATTTTGAAAATAAAATCCTAAAATAACTTAAAAATCCAATTCACGTCATTAGCCTTGTGTTTTAAAAACCTAAGTTTAAGGGAAAGCAGACCAGCAAAAATTCTGAAGAAAAATTCGATGCTATTTCTGAAGCCTTATAAATAGTAAAACAGTTAAAATGGAAGCTAGAATGCACCTTCCTGGGGATTTCTGGTGGTTTTCTTTTTTAATCTGGTGATGGTCAGTTTAATTTTCATTTAATTCCGGTGATTTTTTACAAAATTGGTTGACATTCCATGCATGATTGGTTTCGCTGTCTTGCTGAGGTGAAATAATCTGTGACTTTCATATGGTATGACTTGTTTTTTATCGTTATTTCTAAAGAGTGGCGTTATTTTGGGCTTCTGTGTATCTTTTTAGCTTGAAATCAGCTTCCCCATAGTTATAAATTTTAATTTATAAATCCATACATGTGTTGTCCCATGGGGATAAAAACGAATTGAGGCTCAGAAACTCAGGAAACTCAGTTACTCGTATTCTAATAAACTCTTTGACAATCCCTTTTCAATTATCGCATGCAGGGTTGCCACCGCTGGTGATTTATCACCAGATTGGGTGATTTTTCATTCTCCTGGTGAATTTTTCTGGTGATTTTTAAATCTGGTGATTTGTGATGATTTTCTTTTTTAATCTGGGGATTTTCATTTATTTCGGTGATTTTTTTAAAAAAATTGGTTGACATTTCCATGATATTGCAATGATTTGGTTTCGCTGTCCTTACTGAGGTGAAATAATCCGTGACTTTCATATATTATGTATATTGTTTTTATCGTTATTCTAAAGAGTGGCGTATTTTGGGCTTCTGTGTATTATTTTACCTTTGCAATCAGCTTCCCCATAGTTACAAATTTTAATTTATAAATACTTACATGTGTGTCCCATGTGTGATGGCCATCTTCAATATAGTCTTCTGGGCTATTTTCGAAGATTGTAAGAAACTTTAGTTTCCCATACTCTTTGGCTACATTATTAGTAACAAGATAGAAATACAAAATTAATCAAGTAAATGGAATATTGAAAAGAATAAATACTAATAAAATTAAAGTAATTAATCATTTATCTGATAAAGTTCTCACTGCTTCGTGTCTGTGTTTTTTTCTTTGGTGATTAAAAATTCAGCTTTTGTGTCCATATTTGAAGCAAACTTAATGATTTAACAATACAACTTACATTGTTACCAAGTAGCATATATGAATACCAGTGGCTTTAATTAGAGGAGGGGGATTTTTTCTACAAGATGTTTTTCCTGTAGTCCCCTCTTACATTAAAAAGAATCTTTTCGCGGTATTATCATTGAGAAGAGGCTTGTTTTTTCCGTATGTTTGTAGGCTTTCCCTTTGCACTTTGGTTTGACTGACCCATGTGATCAACCCAAATGGGGATGGCTCAACAGCGTAATTTTTGGGAGTGGTGAAATGCGTTTGCGAAGATCTCTCCCTACAAATGGAATAGTAATTTCATCTGTGCTCCTTGTATAGTCTATGTCATACATTATGCAGTTGAAAGGAAAAGGTATTCAATTTGACATTGTTGAGACAATAATGGGACACATAAAAATGGATTTCATTGGGCCCTTTTGAAAAGATGGATTTCTTGACTAATTTACATATTGAGATATTACGGAAGAATTGTGCATAAAATTCTAAGCGTATGAGAGAGTTGAGCGTAAACTGAATAATCCAGTTCTGGAATTTTCTCCGAAAAATCTCTTAAGTAAACATATTTTGTTTTCTTAGTCTTTTGTTATAGCAAATGATGGTACAATAACCAATCACCATAATTAAATTAATTGCCTTAACTGATTGAATTCCTGATGCATTTTGGTCTCTGAAAACTACTCTGTAATTATTAAAAACCGATTTTAAATTGAAACTAGGATTCGAATCAAATTGCTTAAATTTAGATTAAATCAAAGAGGCTAGTCTTAAAAAGTGAAATGCCCTTGGTCACCTTACATTTCAGCAAGTCAATTACGTTGGCAACATATCAAACTGAAAATTCCTTCACTACAGTTAAGCTTCTTGGAAGAATAAATACTCAGTTACATTACAATTATTTTTTAGCCTGATTACCGGAATATTTCTGTTATTTTCTGCGGATGTAGTTTTAGCACCATGTAATTGGAGTTTCCCATGAATTCCTGCTTATTGAATATGTTTTCTCATCATACTATTTTTGCCCGTATTTACTTGATTGAACATTAATTCCTTATCGCTTTAAAACCTTGTTAAAAACCGATAAAAGATTTCGTTTGGTGAATTTTTTGGTGATATGGTTTTTTGATGTGATTTTACTTTAATTTAGGTGATTTTATATTAAGTTTGGTGATTTTACTATGTTTACGTAATAGCTTTTTAAAACAATGAGGCAAATTCTCATAAAAAATACAATTAAATAGACTCAATTGTCAGTGGATGGTGAATTTTACTGCATATTAAAATAGCCGGTCAGGGGAGATGACCAAAATCTTCAATGTTGGGGATAAAACTACTAACCTAGCCTATTTACCATAATTTCTATTCTTTTCTCTCTATTGAGTTGAATTTTTACCTTTCCATTACGTTAAAGGTGCAGACTAGGGACCCCGGAAGAAAATAATATTTCTTATCATTTTTTTTCTTTATTATCATATATATCTTATCATTTCTAATGTTATCATTTCTTATCATTATCTAATATTCTTATCATTATTTCTTAAAAATTATATATAATTATTTCTTATCAACGTTTCTTATTATTCATTCAATTGTACTGTAACAGTTTGTCTTAATAAAACAGTTTGTGGTAACGAATTGTAAGTAAGGAGGGTTGCAGCTTAATAATAGCTGACACTCTAAAATTTTTGAATTTTGAGATCAAATTCCAAAAACAAACTTTTGATATAAATAGAAATATCAGAAGAATTAGCCTGTTATGCTGATTCCAAATATATAAGATTCATTAAGTTTTTTACCCATCGAAGGCAACAAGCCTGAGAAAATTTGTCTGATTTTCGAAATAAAAGCGTGAAAGAACCCCCAAAAGTAAATGAATCTTAATGAAAATCACACCATCAGAATCAGAGTTACTCTCCAGCAAGGGAAAATACATACCAAAAACTATTAAAATATATCAATATTAAACAAAAACGCTTAGCTATAAAAATTACTAAACAGATAATATTCTTATTTGATACACTAAAGTCTTCACTGCCAATTTGATTTTGGTGATGTTTTGGTGATTTTTTTAATTACCCAAGCAAAATAAACAGCAACATAACAGTGATACTTTATCAGGTAAATAATATAATGTAAATTTCTTTAACAAAGATTGAATTTTTGTGTACCATATATGACCCAATTATCCTGCATTTTTCTAGGGTTACATGTCTGATCACAAATCAAGACCTTTCCTTAAGTAGTAATCCTACTGACCTCTCATGTCAATATACGTCTCGTGCAACGCTAAGGGGAAGTAAATAAGTAATAGGGCTTGTCAGAAAAAGTAATCTGGGATTTTCAAATGTACTACAAGAGTATAGGGTAATCTGCCTTTCTGCATTAATAAAGTTTGTTAAGACTCATCAAGTGCCCCTCCCCATGGTAATCTTTAGTAAAAGACGGAAGATTAATTCTATATGAGGAGCAGGGCTGCCACTGAACGCAAAAAAATCACCATTTTCTCTCAGAAAAAATCATCAAAAAGTCACCAAAAGGCAAATTGGCAGTGAAAACTTTAGTGTACCAAATAGGGATATTATCTGTTTTGTAATTTTTATAGCTATGCGTTTTGTCTAACATTGATGCTTTTAATACCTATTTTTAGGTGGAATTTATGCCTAATATTGGTACTTACATATTTAAATTAATTATGCATGTCACTGGTCACTTGAAAAAAAAAAAGTATTTTCATACCAAACGATTTTAAAATCTCACATTCATACGAATTTCGTTCACCGAGCTAGTTACAGTTTCTATTTGAAGTGATCTTTCACTCCCAGAAATTGCAAATTTTTGGACTTCAAAGACAAAGAGAAATTGGTTTTAAAAAAGAATTCTTAACTACAGTAGATGTTATGATTGCCAGAGCTCCAAAAAAGGGGTGGATTCAGAAATTTTCTGCCTTTGGTATCAATTACAGTCCAAGTTTTTGGTACGTATTTTTTGCTTGCTGCAGAGTAACGCTGATTCTGATGGCGTGATTTTCATTAAGATTCATTTACTTTGGTTGGGGGTTCTTTCCGCTTTTTTTCAAAAATCAGGCAATTTTTCTCAGGCTTGTAGCCTTAGATGGGTAAAAAAACAAAAAACTTAAGAATCTTATATATTTGGAATCAACATAAAACAGACCAATTCTTCTGATATTTATATTTATAACAAAAATTTTGTTTTTGGAATTTGATATATCAAAATTCAAATATTTTAGAGTTTCAGCTCTTATTATTGAGCTGCAACCCTCCTTAACAACCCTCCTTGGCTAGTGGTTTTATCCCCAACATTTTAGATTTTGAAAAGTTCAGTTTTGCTTACAATCTCCTATAAACCAAACATAAAAGTAAAATGGGTGAATACACGGTAAAATTCTAGGTGGAGGGACTTTTGCTATCTTAGAAATAGTAAGGTTTTGGGAATGACACTTTCAGGAATGCATCTTAACTTCAAAAAATTATCTAAAATAGCTTAAAATTCAATTCACGTCATTAGCGTTGGGCAATTTTAATATACAGTAAATCGCCATCCACTGACAATTGAGTCTATTTAATAGCATTTTTATAAGAATTTGCCTCATTGTTTTTTAAAAAGCTGTTACGTAAAAATAGTAAAATCACCAAATATAATAATAAAATCACCAAAATTAATAAAATGCACCAACGGTGGCAACCCTGAGAGGAGATGCAAGAGCTATGAAAATCGTTTGAGCTAACTTGAGTATTTAAAAATAAATCACAGTAAATCTTTATCGGTTTTTTAGCAAGGTTTCAAACCAATAAGGAATTCAATGTTCAATCAAGTAAATACGGGCAAAAATCGTATTATAGAAGAATCGATGGCCTTCAAGCATAGCGAGTAGAATTTCAGCATAAACTTATCAAAGAACACTAAGTTTTGAAACTGGAAAAGCAATTGGAAAATGAAAAAAAGTCCTTACAGATTGGAGTTTTGGCTACTATGGCCGTGTCATTTTGTCGAAAATTGCATTTCATTTAATATTTCAGTTAGTATAAGCAAGAGTTTATTCTTTGCAACAATTTTTATTGTTACCAAGGCTGTGGTTCGTTCTTTACTAGGTTGCAGCTATACCCCTGCAACCATGATATTTTTAACCTGTAATTGTGACGTCAACATCATTTGTTTGGGAGATCTGATGTGTTTAATAATATCGTTTTCAATGACAGTTGGCGTAGTACAAAGGTAAACGAGACGATCCCTAAGACATAAAGGATTTGATTTCAAGCCTGTCTACGGTAACGGTTCTAATACAAAAAAGTACACCAGAGTACCTAGTACCTAGTTCGGAAACGGAAACTACTCATAATTAGAGTATCTAGTTTCCGAACTAGGTACTAGGTACTCTGGTGTACTTTTTGTATTAGAACCGTTACCGTAGACAGGCTTGAAAATTTTTTTTTGAAACGAATTGGAAACAACTAAAAGACAAAAAGAAAAATTTTAATTTTATCTAGACATTACGGAATATTAATAAAAAAGGAATGGAAATTGGTCAAATGGTAACCAATCCCCTCCCATGTTCTTTTTAGCTGCTCTTCTCCCAAAGAGGGAAGAAAAAAAAAAATCAGAATCCAGGGAGGTTAAACTTGTTGTCTTTAAATTTTACTCTTCATGCAAACTATTCTATTCTTGAAAATGCTATGAACAGATATATATCTATTTTAATCTAGGGCTTGCGAAATTCCTCATAGCGTTGCACGAGACGTAAATGGACATGAGAGGTCAGTAGGATTACTACTTGAGGAAAAGGTTTTGATTAGTGATCAGACAAGTAACACTGGAAAATGCAGGATAATTGGTCTTATATGAACAAAAATTCAATCTTTGTTAAAAAAAATTTACCTGATATCATTTACCTAATAATCATTTACCTGATAAAGCATCACTGTTTTGTTACTGTTTATTTTGCTTGGGCTATTAAAAATTCAGCTTTGTGTCCATATTTGGAGCAAATTTAATAATGTCAACAGTAAAAACTTGTATTATTACCAAGAACCATGTACGAATACGGTAGCATTTTTTTTTTTTGTGGGGGGGGGTCTAAAATATTTTTCTGCAGTCCTACTCTCAGATTAAAGAAAATCTTTTCTTAGCATTTACTATTATTATTATTATTATTATTTGAAAAAGAGCTTTTTTTCGTATTTCGGTTAAAGAAATTGAAAAAAACGAATTTTTCCTCCTTGGATTATGAAGAATACTCTTTTACCCTCCTCTCTCTCTGGGGACGTTTCCAGAAGGGTTTTTGGAGAGGAAAACAAAAAATTAAATAAAGCGGATCATCGATTTGTTTAAATGCATTGCGTTACGTTTTAACGTATCCGACAAAAATATCGGGGGGAGCGGGTATAGGATATGAGCTAGCCCCAGTACTTTCTATGAATTGATACTATTGATCAATACTAATGGTGTCAACTGGCGGAGTGGGCATTTTCTCGGCAAGCTTTGATTGCATTGAAAGCCCTAGATTTAAAAAAAATATATATGTTCATGGCATTTTCAAGAATAAATAGTTTGTATGAATAGTAAATTGAAAAGAAAAACAAATTTAACCTCCCTGGATTCTGAAAAATACTTTTTATTTATTTTTTTTTCTTTCCCTCTTTGGGAGAAGAGCAGCTAAAAAATAACATGGGAGGGGACTGGTTACTGTTTGACCACTTTCTGTTCCTCTTTTATTATATTCGGTAATGTCTAGATAAAATAAAAATTTCCTTTTTTGTCTTTTAGTTGTTTCCAATTCGTTTAAAAAAAAAAATGTCAAGCCTGTCTACGGTAATGGTTCTAATACAAAAAAGTACAGCAGAGTACATAGTACCTAGTTTCGGAAAACTAGATACTCTGGTTATGAGTAGTTCCGTTCCGAACTAGGTACTATGTACTCTGGTGTACTTTTTTGTAGTAGAACCGTTAACCGTAGACAGGCTTGAAATCAGATCCTTTATGTCTTATGGATCGTTGCGTTACCATTGTACTACGCCAACTGTTATTGAAAACGATATTATCAAACACATCATGATTTCGCAAACAAAATGATGGGTGACGTCACAATCACAGGTTAAAAAATCATTATTGCAGGGGTAGCTGCAACCTAGTAAAGAACGAACCACAGCCCCTGGTAAAAAATAAAAATTGTTGCAAAGAATAAACTCCTGCCTATACTAAACTGAAATATTAAAGAAAATGCAATTTTCGACAATAAAGACACGACCATAGTAGCCAAAGTTCATCTTTAAGGACATTTCTAACTAGCAGCTGTTCATAATGTCATTGAAAAAAATAACACACTTTCGCATG
Organism: Artemia sinica; assembly: GCA_027921565.1. Taxonomy (NCBI): domain Eukaryota; kingdom Metazoa; phylum Arthropoda; class Branchiopoda; order Anostraca; family Artemiidae; genus Artemia; species Artemia sinica. The sequence continues at coordinate 16,934 of JAPEVW010000645.1, read as the reverse complement.
TAATCTTAATTTATATTCAAGCATTAAGTTAGGGGGGAGGGGTAAACTGGAAGAGATTGAGAAAATTATAAAATACAAATAGCGAGAGAAATATTTCCTGAATATAACAGAAGTAATAATATTATTAAACATATTCGATTAATTAATGTTCAAAATATTTTGTTAAACGTTCATCAAAATATCAAACGGCGGTATCTTATTTAACTTTTGGTTTTAATATCATTGACTTTAAGAAGGGTTACCACCATAACCAAATAAAAATCACCAGTTTTTCACCAAGAAAATCACTAGAAATCACAAGATTTTTACCAAGAAAATCATCAGAAATCACCAGTATTTCACAGAAATCCCCAAAAAAATCACCAGAAATCGGTGGTCAATAATGATAAGCTTTACACCAAAAAGACGCGTTGGGCGCCCTGAGCTAAGACATTATGTTTTTCAAAGGCCGTCAACTGTTCAAGAAGGAAGACAATTTGTACATAAAACCGGAATTCCAGGCAAAGACTGAAATTGTTACCTCAAAACCTGTTACTGGACATGAAGAGCCTTTTTATTTATTTAACTACTATTATACTTTTCTTTTTATTATTTTGCAAAATCTTTTCTTTTTCTTTTTCTAGGTTTCCATTGAAAAGAATAACCCGAATAATCCTCTTTTGTCCTCGAATCAAATTTCATTTGCTTATGAGCGTTTTTAAGGCCCCTGTCATAGTTGGTATCCTTAGTGGTAAACTTAGCTCTGACAAAGACGACTCAAATGGTATCAATTATTATATATATATTTTTACTTCCGGAAAATGTCGTGTCGTGGGTGAAGTCTAAGCTGAAATATCAAACAAGCGGTGATAAATCTTTTTTCTTTGGTTCCTTAGACGAGAGCCCCTTGAGACTGAGCCCCCCTGGTTTCTTAAGACTGTTAAGTCCCTTAAAAAAGACCTAGCCTAGGCTGCTGAATCTATGTTCATGTGGGACTATGCTTTCTTTACCTGAGAATTTGTTTATCTTTTCTGAGCCTCGGAAAATTAAAAATAGGGCAAGAATTTACCTCAACCATTATTTATGTCTATTGCAAATGGAGGGGGATTATTCTATTTTACCACGCCTGAAATATCCTCATAGTTTAGCTCAGTTTTTGTTCCGAAACCAAACCAGGCATATAAAACTATCAAAGTGAGGACATTTCATGCCATATTTTACACTATAAACGACTTAGAGTGTCGACCGGGATTCTTCTACTGTAATTCACGATTTCTTTTAGTCATAAATAAAAAAAAACTATGTCCGAAACTAGTTATCTAATCCCATTTGTTATTTTTATTGTTATTATAAGAATTAGGAGCTTATTTAAGGAGCATTGGTGTTTTCGGAACAAGGAGCATTTTTGGGGCAATGAAGCTCTCTTCGATTCATCAAGGCTTAAGGAGCCCTAGACGGTCAATCAATTTGATCAAAAGCTTCGTCAATCATTGACTCAAGTATGATTGACCGTCTAGCAAACCTATTTGACGCTTGAATCAAACGTTGACGATCATTGATAGAAAGTTTGAATGACTCAAATCGTTTTGATTAAATGCAGTGTGTTAGATTAGCTTTGGTCGAGATTGAAGAGTTGATTGAAAGGTCAATTGAAGTTAATTGAAGCAGACGTCAATTGATTGACGGAAACTATTTGATCCCAAAAAAAAAACAAATGATGGACCGTTATAGGGCCTTCTTAAACTTCAAATTCTGCCCTAGAAAGGACTCCTAACAAGAATCTTCCTCGTCTTTCTCCCTTAATCTTGAAAAATTCGTATTTTATATAATATGCTTTTACAAAAAGATCTAGGATACGGCTTGACTGGGGGGTCAATGATTTGATTTTGATTATAAAATCATAATTTATATTAATTATAATATGGTAATCATAATAATTGAAATATCTACAACACTAACTAGTCCTTAGAAAAAGGATATGACCGTGATACCAAATCTTAAATTACAAGAATTTATGTGTAGGAGAATATTTTAAATTCTAAAAAAGAAAATGAATTTGATTGAATTAGTTTTCAAAAGTCAAGATTAAAAGAAAAATAAAGAAATCAAACACAAGTTTGTGGTGACAAAAACAGTAACTGAGGAGCAACTCAACATAATAGCAGCCGCAACTCTAAAAATAAGTTTTTTTGTTAGCAAGCCATACGTTAAAAGAACTAAGTGTTTCTAAATATAAGAAATCATCAAGCTTAACGTTACGTTTAAAGATTTTGGGTTTTATTATTTTTCCATAGTAAAAGATTTCTTTTTTTCGTTTTAAGCTTGATTTGCATATTAAAATTTTATTTTACTTGTTTAAGATAATTTTTTTCATTTGTATTAGTACTTGTTTTGTGGGTGTGTGTGCGTTTTTTTTTTTTTTTTTTTTTTTTTTTTTGCTATGACTTTTTTATTTCTACTTCATTTTGGGCTTTTTTTCTTCTTTTTTTACCAACGCAACAATGGAGTTTATCTACTATCGGCTGCCCGTGGGGAGGGGTACTTGATGAGTCTTAACAAACTTTATTAATGCCGAGAGGCAGATTAGCCTATACTCTGTAGTACGTTTAAAAATTCCAAGATTACTTTTTGACAAGCCCTATTACTTATTTACTTCCCCTTAGAGTTTTCACAAGACGTAAATGACATGAGGAGGTCACTAGGATTACTACTTGAGGGAACGGTCTTGATTAGTGGTCAGACAAGTAAACCCAGGAAAATGCAGGATAATTGGTCATATATGAACAAAAATTCAATCTTTGTTAAAGAAAGTTACCTGATATCATTTACCTGATTATCATTTACTCGATGAAGTCTCACTGTTTTTTTGCTGTTTATTTTTCTTGGGTGATTAAAAATTCAGCTTTGTGTCCATATTTGGAGCAAATTTAATAATGTCACAGTAAAAACTTGTATTATTACTAAGTATCATGTATGAATAACGGTAGCTTCAATTGGTGGGAAGGGGTATCTTCAAGATTTTTTCTGCAGTCCTAGTTTCAGATTAAAGAAAATCTTCTCGTAGCATTATTATTATTATTATTATTGAAAAAAGGGCTTGTTTTTTTTTTTGTTTTTTTCGTATTTTGTTAAAGAAATTGAAAAAAAAACGAATTTCCTCCTTGGATTATGATGAATACTCTTTTACCCTTTTCTCTGTCCAGGAACGTTTACCAGAATAGTTTTTGGAGAGGAAAACAAAAAATTTAATAAAAAAAGCATCAAAAATTTGTTTAAATGCATTGCGTTACGTTTTATCGTATCCGACAAAACTATCGGGGAGAGCGGGCGCATAGTAGGATATGAGCTAGCCCCATTAATTTCCATGAATTGATGCTATTGATCAATACTAATGGTGTCAACTGGCGGAGTGGGGATTTTCTCGGCTAGATTTAATTGCATTGAAAGCCCTAGATTAAAAAAAAATATCTGTTCATGACATTTCAACAATTGAATAGTTTGCATGGATAGTAAAACTGAAAAGACAAACAAATTTATCCTCCCTGGATTCTGAAAAAATACTTTTTATTTATTTTTTTCTTCCCGTCTTTGGGAGAGGAGCAGCTAAAAAGAAACATAGGAGGGGACTGGTTACCATTTGACCACTTTTCATTCCTCTTTTATTATATTCCGTAATGTTTAGATAAAATAAAATTCCTTTTTGTTTTTTAGTAGTTTCCAATTCTTTTCAAAAAACTTTTCAAGTCTGTCTACGGTAATGGCTCTAATACAAAAAAAAAGTACACCAGAGTACCTATAATACCTAGTTCGGAAACTAGATACTCTGGTATGAGTAGTTTCGTTTCCGAACTAGGTACTCTGGTGTACTTTTTTGTATTAGAACCGTTACCGTAGACAGGCTTGAAATCAAATCCTTTATGTCTCAGGGATCGTCTCGTTACCATTGTACTACGCCAACTATCACTGAAAATGATATTATCAAAAACATCATGATTCCCAAACAAAATGGTGGGTGCGTCACAATCACAGGTTAAAAAACATCATGGTTGCAGGGATAGCGGTAGAACGAACCACAAAGGTAGCAAGGGTAGCAAAGAACGAACCACAGCCCTTGGTAACAATAGAAATTGTTGCAAAGAATAAACTCCTGCCTATACTAACAGAAATATTAAAGAAAATTCAGTTTTCGACAAAACGACACGGCCCATAGTAGCCAAAAGTCCATCTTTAAAGACGTTTTTTTCATTTTCCATTGCTTTTCCAGGGTTCAAAGCTTAGGGTGCTTTGATGAGTTTATGCTGAAATTCTACTCTCTATGCTTGAAGGCCATCTATTCTTCAATACGGTTCTGGCTACATTCGAAGAGTATTGGAAACTATAGTTTCCCATACTCTTTGGCTAGATTGTTAGTAACAAGATAGAAATACAGAATTAATCAAGTAAATGGAATAATAAAAAGGATACATACTAATAAAATTAAAGTAATTAATCATTTATCTGATAAAGTCTCACTGCTTCGTGTCTGTTTATTTTTCTTGGTGATTAAAAATTCATCTTTTGTGTCCATGTTTGAAGCAAAACTTAATGAGTTAACAATACAACTTACATTGCTACCAAGTACCATATATGAATACCAGTGGCGGGGATTTATTCTACAAGATGTTTTTCCTGTAGATCCCCTCTTAGATTAAAAAGAATCTTTTCGTGGTATTATCATTGAGAAGAGGCTTGTTTTTTTTACGTATGTTTGTTAAAGAAATTGAAAAAAACAAGGAAATTCCCTTCCCTGGACTCTGAAGAATACCTGTAGCCCCCCCCCCCTCCTCCAGGGTCGTGTCCAGAATATTGTTTTGGAGAAAGGAGTACAAAAAAAGTTTCACTGCCAATTTGCCTCTGGTGATTTTTTGATGATATTTTTATGGCAGAAAATGGTGATTTTTGTGCGTTCAGTGGCAACCCTGCTCCTCATATAGAATTAATCTTCTTTAATAAAGATCTACGTTAATAAAACTAATTCAATTTCTGTTTAAAGTGTTCACTCCCAGAAATTGCAGATTTTTGACTTCAAAGATAAAGAGGAAAATTGGTTAAAACCCTTTCGGGACCGACGGGATTTACAGGTCCCGGCTGAATAAAAGCTGGATTGGCATCTCGGATTGAAAATAATGAGATATTATAGATGCTGTCCAATACTCCTCTCAGAGACGATTAGATTAATACGTCATTCACCTGTAAAAATTGGATACATATTGCGCGACATGATCAGTAAATTTGTCATACGTACCAAAGTTAGACAGGAAAAATATCTTATTTTGCAATTAAGCATTTTGGTTGTTGCGATATAGGTAGGTAAATGCGATTTTTTTTCCGCATTTAATAAAAAACTGATTTATAGTGTGCGTTACATGAAATCGGGTCATTTTTCCTAGGTTTGGGATAACAGAACTATTTTGCTCTGGGACCCCCAGGTCCCGTCAGTCAGTAACAGTATTTATTGAGTGAAGTGTGTTTTTGATCTGTTTTTGCACAATTAGTGACATAAGATCTTTTAAAAACTAGCTAATATATAGCAAGATACCTGATCAATAGTAGATGGGGCAGAGGGAAAAACACCATGTATTTGTCTGTCCCCTAGATCAGTGGTGGATCCAGGGTTTTTTAGGGGGGGGGGGGGGGGGGGGGGGGGGGGGGGGGCAAAATAGGTTGATACGACAAACGTTTGCATTAGCATTAGGAGCAAGTTTAATTAACGCAAACCTGCGTTAATTTAAGTAAATTACACTACTTCAGACCATTTTAGGGGGGCGCGCGCCCCCCTCTCCTGGATCCGTCACTGCTTTAGATTTTTATTGTTACCTTTTTTGTATCTTCTTGGAAAAATTACCTTTCTTGGCATTCATTTCTTAGAAAATATATTGAGCCCCTTTTCCCTCCTCAATTTTCATGAGTCTGCCATTTTGCAGGAGAATCCTTTGCTTAGAAAAATCTTGTTTTTTATTTTATAATTCATTAATGTGGGTTTTTAATAACTTTTTCGTCTTTATTATTATTTCCCTATATTATTTTGTTGTTTACTGCTGCACTTTTATATTTATTCATTATTTCTTCATTTTTAATGTTTAGATATATTATTTACATATTATTATTTATTAAGCTTATTTTTTTATATTAATATTTCCCAATATATTTCTCTGTCTTATTAATGTCATTTATTAAATCTTATTTCTTAAAATCAATTTACAATATCATGCATTACCTGACCTTAATTGTTGTGTACATTATTACAAGGGTTTCTTACCTTGTACAAGATAGACTAGTGGAACCTGTATGCATCCCTTGGTTTAGTTACAGTATGTCTTTTTTCAGAACATGAAGAAGAAAATAGCCCCAGAAAATTTTTCAACTTTACTAGACGAATTGCCTTCCTGACTATGACTCGGACACAGAATTAGAGTCAGATTGCGACCTCTCCGATGATCAAGGCGTCTTGCCTGAGTCTGGCCTCAGCATTGAAGTGCTGGATGCAGTTTTAATACCAGAGATTGATTCTGAAGAACCAAAAAGTACTACAGCAGCACTAACTCAAATTGCTCCCAAACAGCCGAGCTCAAAACCATACCACTGGCCATTCCAGTTGGACTAAGTTTTTAAGCCCTGCAAAGCTTACCATAAGAGCTGTTAGATCTTCAGCTGTGTGTGTTCATACATGTGTGTCCCATGTGTGATAAAAACGAATTGAGGCTCAGAAAAATCAGAAACTACTCGTATTCTAAAAACTCTTTGACCAATCCCTTTTCAATTATCGCATGCAGGGTTGCCACCGCTGGTGATTTATCACCAGATCGGGTGATTTTTCATTCTCCTGGCGATTTTCTGGTGATTTTTTTAATCTGGTGATTTCTGATGATTTTCTTTTTTTAATCTGGTGATTTTCATTTAGTTCGGTGATTTTTTTTTAAAATTGGTGACATTCCATGCATGATTGGTTTCGCTGTCTTACTGAGGTGAAATAATCCGTGACCTTCATATATTATGTCTTGTTTTTATTCGTTATTTCTAAGGAGTGGCGTTATTTGGGCTTCTGTGTATTATTTTAGCTTTGCAATCAGCTTCCCCATAGTACAAATTTTAATTTATAAATACATACATGTGTGTCCCATGTGTGATGGCCATCTTCAATATAGTCTTCTGGCTATTTTCGAAAGATTGTAGGAAACTTTAGTTTCCCATACTCTTTGGCTACATTATTAGTAACAAGATAGAAATACAAAATTAATCAAGTAAATGGAATATTGAAAAGAATACATACTAATAAAATTAAAGTAATTAATCATTTATTGAGATAAAGTCTCACTGCTTCGTGTCTGTGTATTTTTCTTGGTGATTAAAAATTCAACTTTGTGTCCATATTTGAAGCACAAACTTAATGATTAACAATAACAAACTTACATTGTTACCAAGTAGCATATATGAATACCAGTGGCTTTAATTAGAGGAGGGGGGGATTTTTTCTACAAGATATTTTTCCTGTAGTCCCCTCTTACATTAAAAAGAATCTTTTCGCGGTATTATCACTGAGAAGAGGCTTGTTTTTTCTGCTTTGTGTTTGTAGGCTTTCCCTTTGCACTTTGGTTTGACTGACCCATGTGATCAACCAAATGGTGATGGCTCAAACAGCGTAAATTTTGGGAGTGGTGAAATGCGTTTGCGAAGACCCTCTCCCTACAAATGGAATAGTAATTTCATCTGTGCTCCTTGTATAGTCTATGTCATACATATATGCAGTTGAAAGGAAAGGTATTCAATTTGACATTGTTGAGACAATAATGGGGACACATAAAAATGGATCATTGGGCCCTTTTGAAAAGATGAATTTCTTGACTAATTTACATATTGAGATATACGGAAGAATTGTGCATAAAAATTCTAAGCGTCGCTGTAGAGAGTTGAGCGTAAACTGAATAATCCAGTTCTGGAATTTTCTCCGAAAAATCTCTTAAGTAAACATATTTGTTTTTTTTTCTTAGTCTTTTGTTATAGCAAATGATGATACAATAAACAATCACCATAATTAAATTAAATTGCCTTAACTGATTGAATTTCTGATGCATTTTGTCTCTGAAAATACTCTGTAATTATTAAAATCCGATTTTTAAATTGAACTAGGATTCGAATCAAATTGCTTAAATTTAGATTAAATCAAAGAGGCTAGTCTTAAAAAGTGAAAATGCCTTGGTCACCTTAGATTTCATCAAGTCAATTACGTTGGCAACATATCAAACTGAAAATTCCTTCACTACAGTTAAGCTTCTGGAAGAATTAAATACTCAGTTACATTACAATTATTTATTTACCATATAGCCTATTTACCATAATTTCTATTCTTTTTCCCTCTATTGAGTTGAATTTTACCTTTCCATTACGTTAAAGGTGCAGACTAGGGACCCCGGAAGAAAATAATATTTCTATCATTTTTTTTCGTTATCATCATATATATCTTATCATTTCTAAAATTATCATTTTTATCATTATCTAATATTTCTTATCATTATTTCTTAAAATTTTATATAATTATTTCTTATCAATGTTCTTATATTCATTCAATTGTAAAGTAACAGTTTGTTCTTAATAAAACAGTTTGTGGTAACGAATTGTAAAGTAAGGAGGGTTGCAGCTCAATAATAGCTGACACTCTAAAATTTGAATTTTGAGATCAAATTCCAAAAACAAACTTTGATATAAATACAAAATATCAGAAGAATTGGCCTGTTATGCTGATTCCAAATATATAAGATTCATTAAGTTTTTTTACCCATCGAAAGGCAACAAGCCTGAGAAAAAATTTGTCTGATTTCGAAAATAAAAGCGTGAAAGAACCCCCAAAAGTAAATAAATCTTAATGAAAATCACACATCAGAATCAGAGTTACTCTCCAGCAAGGGAAAAGAAAATATTAAAAACTATTAAAATATATCAATATTAAACAAAACGCTTAGCTATAAAAATTACTAAAACAGATAATATTCTTATTTGATACACTAAAGTCTTCACTGCCAATTTGTTTTTGGTGATGTTTTGGTGATTTTTTAATTACCCAAGCAAAATAAACAGCAACATAACAGTGAGGACTTTATCAGGTAAATAATATAAGGTAGATTTCTTTAACAAAGATGGAATTTTTTTCATATATGACCAATTATCCTGCAATTTCTAGGGTTACATGTCTGATCACTAATCAAGACCTTTTCCTTAAGTAGTAATCCTACTGACCTCTCATGTCATATACGTCTCGTGCAACGCTAAGTGGAAGTAAATAAGTAATAGGTTTTGTCAGAAAAGTAATCTTGGGATTTTCAAACGTACTACAAGAGTATAGGGTAATCTGCCTTTCTGCATTAATAAAGTTGTTAAGACTCATCAAGTGCCCCTCCCCATGGTAATCTTTAGTAAAAGACGGAAGATTAATTCTATATGAGGAGCAGGGCTGCCACTGAACGCAAAAAAATCACCATTTTCTCTCAGAAAAAAATCATCAAAAAAATCACCAAAAGGCAAATTGGCAGTGAAACTTTAGTGTGCCAAATAGGGGAACATTATCTGTTTTGTAATTTTTATAGCTATGCGTTTTGTCTAATATTGATGCTTTTCATAATACCTATTTTTAGGTGAATTTATGCCTAATATTGGTACTTACATATTTAGATGAAATTTATGCATGTCACTGGTCACCAGAAAAAAAAAAAAGCATTTTTCATACCAAACGATTTTAAAATCTCACATTCATACGAATTTCATTTCACAGAGCTAATTACAGTTTCTATTTAAAGTGTTCACTCCCAGAAATTGCAAATTTTTGGACTTCAAAGATAAAGAGGAAAATTGGTTTTAAAAAGAATTCTTTAACTACAGTAGATTTTATGATTGCCAGAGCTCCAAAAAAAGGGGTGGATTCAGAAAAATTGTGCCTTTGGCATCAATTACAGTCCAAGTTTTTGGTACATATTTTTTGCTTGCTGCAGAGTAACGCTGATTCTGATGGCATGCTTTTCATTAAGATTCATTTACTTTTGTGGGTTCTTTCCCGCTTTTTTTCAAAAAATCAGGCAAATTTTCTCAGGCTTGTAGCCTTCGATGGGTTAAAAACAAAACTTAATGAATCTTATATATTTGAATCAACATAACAGACCAATTCTTCTAATATTTAAATTTACAACAAAATTTTGTTTTTGGAATTTGATCTCAAAATTCAAAAATTTTAGAGTTTTCAGCTATTATTGAGCTGCAACCCTCCTTAACAACCCTCCTTGGCTAGTGGTTTTATCCCCAACATTTAAGATTGAAAAGTTCAGTTTTGCTTACATCTCCTATAAACCAAACATAAAAGTAAAATGGGTGAATACACGGTAAAATTCTAGGTGGAGGGACTTTTGCTATCTTAGAAATAGTAAGGTGTTGGAATGACACTTTCAGGAATGTATCTTAACTTCAAAAATTATCCTAAAATAGCTTAAAAATCCAATTCACGTCCATTAGCGTTGTGTTTTAAAAACCTAAGTTAAAGGGAAAGCAGATCAACAAAAAATTATGGAGAACAAATTTAATGCTATTTCTGAAGCCTTGGAAATAGTAAAAACAGTTAAAATGGAAGCTAGAATGGCACCTTCCTGGGGTATGATTTAGGGCTTGAGTTCATTCCTGAAAGTTTCGCTCTCCTAGTTCATCTATTTTTCAAGATAGTCAAAAGCCCTCAGCTAGAATCCGGCTCTTATCTAGAGTTAGCCAATCTCTGCTTATTATAGTAGTTGTTGGGACAGAAAATAAGTATATAGCCCCACCTACTTAAGCGTTATAATGTGAATAATAGGCTTAAATATAAAATAATACAATATATTTTTTGGACCTGCAAAAAAATTCGTATATCCAAAGATTCCAAACACCACGTGTCGTAGATCCCGTCATTGCCGTCTATTACATTTTCTTCTGTACTAATATAAGTTCTACGGCTTTTGGTCATCTCCCTGACCGGCAATTTTAATATACAGTAAATTCGCCATCCATGACAATTACTACTACTACTACTACTACTAAAAACTCATCGCAGCACCAAGCCGCCTGAGGCCAACACAGCTACGCACGCTCCTCCTCCACCATCAATCTATTCAAAGCCTCCCTTTTTACACCACGAAGTTTCCATTTCCTTTAAATCTTTCTTTATGACGTCCTCCCAACCCAGACGGGGACGACCTGCTTTCCGTTTTAGCCTAGATGGTTGGCCGAAAAAAGAACAATCTTCGGCAATCTGTCATCCTCATCCGCACAACAGCCCTAACCACCTCAACCTTCTTTCATTATAGACCTAGAAAGCCGGTATTGAACCACATTTTTGTATAGCCTATTGTTTGAAATACGGTCAGTCAGCCGGGGGTACCCAGAACAATCCTTAAGCAATTTCTCTGGAAAACATCTAGCAAATATCATCCGCTTTTTCGGAGCGTCCATGCTTCAGAGCCATATTTGACCACTGTCATCACTGTAGCTTCTAAGATTTAATCTTGGTTTGCAGACTTATCTTCCTATTCTTCCAGACTTTTTTAACTGTGAAAAAACACCCTGAGCCTGGCTATTCTATTTTTAACATCTTCACTGCTCCCACCATCTTTACTAATAATACTACCAGGGTAAGTGAAGCTGCCCACCTGATCAATCTTTTCATTACCCAACGTCACCTTTTCATCTTCACTTATTCCTAGCCTTAGTGACTTAGTCTTCCTAACATTAATTTTCAAACCAATACTAGCACCCTGAACTCGCAAAACCTCTAAAACTTCATTCATTTTGCTCACACTTTCATCTAGGATGCTTAAATCATCAGCATAATCCAAGTCCAGGAGACTTTTTCCTCCCCATTGATTCCGTGGTCTCCCACTGCCTTCCTGTGCTCCTTAAAGCAAAGTCCATCAAAATAATCCATATAAAGGGGGATAGAACACAACCCTGCTTAACTCCGCAACCCTGCGAGGAGATGCAAGAGCTATGAAAATCGTTAGTGATGACTTGAGTATTTAAAAATAAATCAAAGTAGATCTTTATCGGTTTTTCAGCAAGGTTTCAAACCAATAAGGAATTCAATGTTTAATCAAGTAAATACGGGCAAAAATCGTATAGAAGAATAGATGGCCTTCAAGCAGAGCGAGTAGAATTCAGCATAAACTTATCAAAGCACCCTAAGCTTTTGAAACCTGGAAAAGCAATTGGAAAATAAAAAAAAAAAGTCCTTAAAGATTGGACTTTTGGCTACTATGGCCGTGTCATTTTGTCGAAAATTGCATTTCATTTTTAATATTTCAGTTAGTATAAGCAGGAGTTTATTCTTTGCAACAATTTTTATTGTTACCAAGGGCTGTGGTTCGTTCTTTACTAGGTTGCATCTACCCCTGCAACAATGATATTTTAACCTGTAATGTGACGTCAACCATCATTTTGTTTGGGAGATCTTGATGTGTTTGATAATGTCGTTTTCAATGACAGTTGGCGTAGTACAATGGTAACCGAGACGATCCTAAGACATAAAGGATTTGATTTCAATCCTGTCTACGGTAACGGTTCTAATACAAAAAAGTACACCAAAGTACCTAGTACCTAGTTCGGAAACGGAAACTACTAATAATCAGAGTATCTAGTTTCAGAACTAGGTACTAGGTACTCTGGTGTACTTTTTTGTATTAGAACCGTTACCGTAGACAGGCTTGAAATTTTTTTTTGAAACGAATTGAAAAACAAACTTAAAGACAAAAAGAAAATTTTATTTTATCTAGACATTACGGAATATAATAAAAAGGAATGAAAAGTGGTCAAACGGAACCAATCCCCTCCACCGTTCTTTTTAGCTGCTCTTCTCCCAAAAGGGGAAGAAAAAAAAATTCAGAATCCAGGGAGGTTAAATTTGTTGTCTTTTAAATTTTACTTTTCATGCAAAACTATTTATTCTTGAAAATGCTATGAAAACAGATATATAATCTATTTTAATCTGGGGCTTGCAAAATTCCCCGTAGCGTTGCAAGAGACGTAAATGACCATGAGAGGTCAGTAGGATTAACTACTGGAGGAAAAGGTCTTGATTAGTGATCTGACAAGTAAACCCTGGAAAATGCAGGATAATTGGTCTTATATAAACAAAAATTCAATCTTTGTTAAAAAATTTACCTGATATCATTTTACCTAATATTCATTTATCTGATAAAGTCTCACTGTTTTGTTACTGTTTATTTTGTCTGGGTTTTAAAAATTCAGCTTTTGGTGTCCATATTTGGAGCAAAATTTAATAATGTCACAGTAAAACTTGTATTATTACCAAGAACCATGTATGAATACCGGTAGCTTATTTTTTTTTTGTGGGGGGGTTCTAAATTTTTTTTCTGCAGTCTTACTCTCAGATTAAAGAAAATCTTTTCTTAGCATTATATTATTATTATTATTATTGAAAAAGGGCTTATTTTCGTGTTTTTGTTAAAGAAATTGAAAAAAACGAATTTTTCCTCCTTGGATTATGAAAGAATACTCTTTTTGCCCTCCTCTCTCTCCGGGGGACGTTTCCAGAAGGGTTTTTGGAGAGGAAAACAAAAAATTTAATAAAGCGGTATCAACAATTGTTTAATGTTTAAATGCAATTTGTTTAAATGCATTGCGTTTAAATGCCATCCGACAAAAAATATCGGGGGGGGGGGGGAGCGGGTATAGGATATGAGCTAGCCCATTAATTTACATGAATTGATGCTATTGATCAATACTAATTGTGTCAACTTGCGGACGGTGGGCATTCTCGGCAAGCTTTGATTGCATTGAAAGCCCTAGATTAAAAAAAAATTATATATGTTAATGGCATTTTCAAGAATTGAATAGTTTGCATGAATTAGTTAAAATTGAAAAGACAGACAAAATTTACCCTCCCTGGATTCTGAAAAATACTTTTTATTTATTTTTTTCTTCCCCTCTTAGGGAGAAGAGCAGCTAAAAGGAACATGGGAGGGGACTGGTTACTGTTCTTTGACCACCTTTCTGTTCCTCTTTTATTTATATTCGGTAATGTCTAGATAATATAAAAATTTCCTGTTTTGTCTTTTAGTTGTTTCCATTTTGTTTCAAAAAAAAAAAATGTCAAGCCTGTCTACGGTAATGGTTCTAATACAAAAAAAGTACACCAGAGTACTTAGTACCTAGTTCGGAAACTAGATACTCTGGTTATGAGTAGTTCGTTTCCGAAACTAGGTACTAGGTACTCTGGTGTACTTTTTTGTAATAGAACACGTTATCGTAGACAGGCTTGAAGTCGGATCCTTTATATCTTAGGGATCGTCTCGTTACCATTGTACTACGCCAAACTGTTATTGAAACACGATATTATCAAACACATCATGATTTCGCAAACAAAATGATGGGTGACGTCACAATCACAGGTTAAAAAAAGTAATTATTGCAGGGGTTGCTGCAAACTAGTAAAGAACGAAACCACAGCCCTGGTAAAAATAAAAAATTGTTGCAAAGAATAAAAACTCCTGCCTATACTAACTGAAATATTAAAGAAAATGCAATTTTCAACAAAAAAGACACGACCATAGTAGCCCAAAGTTCATCTTTTAGGACATTTCTAAGTAGCAGCTGTTCATAATGTCATTGAAAAATAACACACTTTCGCATGTAACCTTAGATTATATTCAAGCATTAAGTTAGGGGGGAGGGGTAAACTGGAAGGGATTGAAAAAAACATTATAAAATACAAATAGCGAGAGAAATATTTCCTGAATATACAGCAGTAATAATATTATTAAACATATTCGATTAATTAATGTTCAAAATATTTTGTTAAACATTCATCAAAAATATCAAACGGCGGTATCTTATTTAACTTTTGGTTTTAATATCATTGACTTTAAGCAGGGTTACCACTATAACCAAATAAAAATCAACAGTTTTTCACCAAGAAAATCCCAGAAATCACAAGATTTTCACCAAGAAAATCATCCAGAAATCACCAGTATTTCACAAAAATCCCCAAAAAAAATCACCAGAAATCGGATGGCAATAATGATAAGCTTTACACCAAAAAGGACGCGTTGGGCGCCCTGAGCTAAGACATTATGTTTTTCAAAGGCCGTCAACTGCTCAAGAAGGAAGACAATTTGTACCTAAAAACCTGGAATTCCAAGCAAAGACTGAAATTGTTACCTCAAATCCTGTTACTGGACATGAATAGCCTTTTTATTTATGTTAACTATTATTATACTTTTCTTTTGTCTTTATTTTGCAGGAATCTTTCGTTTTCTTTTTTCTAGGTTTCCATTGAAAATAATAACCCCAATATCCTCTTTTGTCCTCAAATGGAATTTCATTTGTTTATGAGCGTAATTAATGCCCCCTGCCATAGTTTGTATCCTTAGTGGTAAACTTTAGCTCTGAAAAAGACGACTAAAATGCTATTCAAATTATTATATATTTATTTTTTACTTCCGGAAAATTTTCGTTGGGTCAAGTCTAAGCTGAAATATCAGACAAGCGGTTTTGATACATCTTTTTTCCTTTGTTCCTCGACGAGAGCCCCTTGAGACTGAGCCCCCTGGTTTCTTGAGACTGTTAAGTCCCTTGAAAAAGACCTAGCCTAGGCTTTCTGAATATATGTTCATGTGGGACTATGCTTTCTTTAACGTATAATTTTTTTTCTTTTCTCAGCCTTGGAATTACGGAAATTGAAAAATGGGGCAAGATTTTACCTCAATTATTATTTTTTGTCTATTGCAAATGGAGGGGGTTTATTCTATTTTACCGCGCCTGAAATATCCATAGTTTAGCTTAGTTTTTGTTCCGAAACCAAACCAGGCAATAAAAAACTATCAAAAGTAAGGACATTTCATGCCACATTTTACGCTAATAAGCGACTTTGGAGTGTCGACCGGGGTTCTTCTACTGTTTTTCAAGATTCTCTTAGTCATAATTAAAACTATGTCCGAAAACTAGTTATCTAATCCATTTGTTAATTTTATTGTTATTATAAGAATTAGAAGCTTTATTTAAGGAGCATTGGAGTCTTAGGAACAAGGAGCATTTTGGGTTTTCATCAATGAAACTCTCTTCGGACTCATCAAGGCTTAAGGAGGCCCTAGACGGTCAATCATTTTGATCAAAAAGCTTCCGTCAATCGATTGACTCAAGTAGGATTGACCGTCCAGCAAACCTTTTTGACGGTTGAGTCAAGGGGTTGAGGGACGATTGATAGAAAGTTGAATGATTCAATCGTTTTGATTGAAAGCCAGTGTGTTGAGTAGCTTTGGTCGAGATTGAAGGGTTGATACTAATACTAATCTAATACTAATACTAATCGCTCATTTTATGGACTAAAAATTTCAGGGTATAATTTTATAGTATTATATGCCCCTGTAGAACCGACTTACGGAGATCTAGTGACTCAGATGAATTTTACTTACAGTTACAGAAGCAAACAGTCAGGCTCCCAGGCAGAGATTATAGTGCTTTATTAGGTGATTTTACACCCAAGTCGGTTAGAAATAGGGGTAGATGGTATCATTAATCTAGGTTAATTTGGTGTAGGAAAGAAGAACAATAATGGCTACAGACTGCTGCAATTTTGGTATGACAATCTAGTTATAATCAATACAGTGCTTGGATATAAAATTACCCATAAGTTAAGTTTGGTATTCACGTGATGGTTAAAACAGCAAACCTTGTTGATTATCTTATTTAAACGGAAGGCTGACATGATCAGTACAAGATACTAAGGTGGTATAGGAGTGCTGTTATAATGTTAAAAGTAAACATCGCCATCTAGCAGTGTCTAGGGTTAATTTAAAGCGGAAATTTCGAAACAAGAGTAACTAATTCCCGGGAAAATTATGATGTCAGTGGACTCTTAGATGAGAAAATTTTCAGGAACAGTTGAATACTAA